>PVJI01024233.1:0-22261 GCA_004026765.1 Micronycteris hirsuta
CATTACTTGGAATATTTCTTGCCATTCCCTTCTGGCTTGGAGTGTTTCCATTGAGAAGTCAGCTGCTAACCTTATTGGGGTTCCCTTGTATGTTACTTCCTGCTTCTGCCTCGCTGCCTTTAGGATTCTCTCTTTGTCTTGGAATTTTGCCATTTTAATGATGATGTGTCTTGAAGTGGGCCTGTTAGGGTTCCTTTTGCTTGGGACTCTCTGTATTTCCTGGATTTGTGTGGCTTTTTCTCTCATTAGATTTTGGAAGTTTTCCATCATTACTTTTTCGAACAGGTTTTCCATCCCTTGCTGCTCTTCCTCTCCTTCTCGTTTCCCTATTATATGAATATTGTTACGTTTTATGTTGTCCTGTATTTCCCTTAATACCTCTTCATTCTTTCTGAGACTCTTTTCCTGTTCTTGCTCTTTTTGGTTGCTTTTTTCAACCTTGTCCACCAGCTCGCTGATCCGATCCTCTGCCTCATTGAGCCTCCTTTTGATTCCTTCTATTGTGTTCTTCAGTTCAGATATTGTATTCTTCATTTCCTCTTGGCCCTTGTGAATAGTTTCTATTTCCTTTTTTCATGTTGACATAGTTTGCAGTGAGTTCATTAGAGTTTCCCTGTAGTTTCTGGTAGTTTTCTGTGAGTTCATCAAGCTTCTCGAGTTTCTTGAGCTGCCTGATAACATGTGCTTTGAACTCAATATCTGATAGTTGGCTTGCCTCTGTTTCATTTATCATTCTTTCTGGGGCTTCCTCCTTTCCTTTCATTTGGGGATTGTTTCTTTGTCTTCCCATTGTTTGTGGGATTCGTCTTGCTAGCCTCTGGTTCTTAAACTGATCTGTGAAGTTCTCTGAAGCAGCGAAGCTAATTTTGTGTCACACTCTGTTTTTTGGGCTGACTTTTGTCTGGGTCCCACTCTATTCTCTTCACAATTCCAGGTTTTAATGTCTCACCTGTTGATAAAGAAGCGAGGGGAAGGGAGATAAAGAAGGAAAAGAAAGCAAAAGAAAAGGAAAAAGAAAGCTAAAGAAGAAAATAATTTGAAAATAACCTAAAATAAAAAAATAATAAAAAATAGGAAATAAAAGGAAGAGTAAACTAGGAATACCAAATGAAGGGAAGGTAGAAGGAGTTAAAAAATTATAGAAGGACAGATAGGAAGGAGGTTGGGGAAAAACAACCAAAGAAACAAAAAGAAAACGAGAGAAATAAAAAAAAATAAAAAATAAAAATAAAAAAAAGACTTTTGTTGGCTGGCTTCAACAGCGCCAGGCTGGGAAGGTATCAGACTTCTCCTGCTGTCTTCCTGGGCTGTACTCTCAGCTGCCGTCCCGCCTCCAACCGAGTTGCTGGGAATTTGCAGCACCTCCTCTGGGCCACCTGACCCCCACCCTGAGTCAGAGTTTTTGAGGTCTGTGTCTCCCCTCAGTGGGGCTCGATGTAGCTCCTCTGTTTCTCCCCCATGGAGGGACTCTGCACCGCAGGTCTGGGTTGTGTCTCAGGCCCTCCAGGAGTGAGCTCCGTGCCCCTGCATTCACTGACTGCTTTTATCTCTGGATTCGGGGCTTGCAAGCTGCAGGCCTGGGCGCCCGGTCAGGCACCAACCCCAGCCACCCCCCGACTGGCTCTGCCGGGTCCGCGCCCGATCCTGGAGCTCCGGGCCTGGGTTTCCCATTCAGTTGAGTCTCCAATTCCTCCCGCTGGGATCACTTGCCTCTGCAGACCAGTCCCCATGTGCACACCAACCTCCGGACTGCTGGGGACAAGGCTCTTCCAACAGACGCGCGCGTCTGCTTTGCCTACTCACACACCCCAATCCAGCTCCCTCCCATGGATCCTGGAGCAAACCAGGAAGCTGCTGCTACTGGATCCGCAGACCTCCCAGCTCCCTGCGAGACCCAGGGACCCCTTCCCTCCGAAGCAGTCTCCCTACCGGCTGATCTTTCAGTTTTATGTCCAATCCTGGTCGCCAATCTTCCTGGGATACTGTTGGGCGATCGCTCCGCTCCTCAGAAAATCAGCCAGATATCCCACCAGTGGGCTGGAGGAAGCCAATCCCGCTCCCTCCTACTTCGCTGCCATCTTTCCCTCTTTCCACCTCTTTTTATTTATTTTTAGAGAGAGGGGAAGGGAGGGAGACAGAGAGGGAGAGAAACATCAATGTGTGGTTGCCTCTGACATGGCTCTCACGGGGACCTGGCCCACAACCCAGGCATGTGCCCTGACTGGGAATCGAACTGGGACCCTCTGGTTCCCAGCCCATGCTCAATCCTGTTTTTATTCTTCTAGCTTTGACCCTGGCAACTTAGATTATCTAAATCAAATTAGTGACATTAAATTGTACAATTCCTATTTTCCAGACTTTTATGACATTTACCTGCATGCAAACGACATAATGAATCATAGACATTTATGCCAAAGTAGATTGTAAAATGCATAGTACTGACCATGGGAATAGTGGTAGTAACAGTAGTATTAAAAGTCATATTATAAAATACACTGTAATCTGCTAGACAGAACATTATATTTGCACCTACCAACTTGTATTCAAATTCTAACTGTATTCTGAACCCCGGCATTTGCCAAAGACACTTCAAGTGATGAATACTGGTTTTCTCACTCCTCTAGTGCTACAAGATCCAAAGATGGGACTTGTCCCCTCTGTGCTTCCTTGCTTATACCATTCAGCTGTATCCCCTCTCCTAGTAACTGTTATCTATCAACCTTTTTCTCACTTTCTCACTGTCAAAGACTGTAAAACCTGTCTCATGTTTCTCTCTCCTGTCTCAAGTTCTTCTACCATCCTGGATGATTTCAATATCCACAAGGACACCTATTTACTTCCCTGACTCCTAGTTTCTGAACTTCCTTATTGGCAGTGAACTTCTCTTCCTCCACCTCAACCACTTTTCACACTCATCTTCCTGACATTATCATCTCTAAAATTACTGATTCAAGCATCCTGCTCCCATCCAGCATGTTTATTCTTCTTTCTTTCTTCCTTCCTTTCTTTTTTTCTTCCTTCCTTCCTTCTTTCTTTTCTTTTCTTTTCTTTCTTTCATTTCTTATTGTTGTTCAAGTACAGTTGTCTCCATTTTCCCACCACCACTTTCCATTGCCCAACCCACCCTCAATCCTTCTTCCCTTTGGCTTTGTCCATGGGTCCTTAATACATGTTCCATGATGACCCTTCCTTTTCTTTCCTGTTATCCCCTGCCATCCAACCCTCTGGTTACTGTCAGTTCTATATTTCCAAATTTCTGGTTATACTTTGCTTGCTTGTTACTTTTTGTCGATTAGGTTCCACTTATAGGTGAGATCATATGGTATTTGTATTTCACTACCTGGCATATTTCACTTAGATTAATGCTATCCAAACCTATCCATGCAGCCATGATGGGTAAAGGCTCCTTCTTTCTTTCCACTGTATAGTATTCCATTGTGTAAATGTACCACAGTTTTTTGATCCATTCATTTACTGATGGGCACTTAGGTTGCTTACAAAACTTGGCTATTGTAAATTGTGCTGCTTTGAACATTGGGGTGCATAGCTTCTTTCGTTTTAGTGTTTCAGGACTCTTAGGGTATAATGCCAGCAGTGGAATTGCTGGGTCAAAAGGTTGTTCCATTTTTAGTCTTCTGAGGAAAATCCATACTGTTTTTCACAGTGGCTGCACCAGCCTGCATTCCCACCATCAGTGTACTGCAGTTCCCTTTTCTACACAACCTCACCAGCACTTGCTGTTTGTTGATTTGGTTATGATAGCCATCATGACCAGAATGAAGTGGTATCTCATTGTGGTTTTAATTTGCACCTCTCTGATGACTAGTGATGCTGAACATTCTTTCATATGTCTCTGGGCCCTATGTATTTCCTCCTTGGAGACCTGTCTGTTCAGGCCCTTTGCCCACTTTTAATTGGGTTGTGTGTCATCCTGGAGTGGAGTCCTGTGAGTTCTTATATATTTTGGAGACCAAAATCTTGCCTGATGTATCATTTGCAAATATATTTTCCCATACATTTGATTCCCTATATTTATTGTTTTTTTTTAAATATATATATGTTGGTTTTCTGCTACAGTTGTCCCAATTACCCACTTTGCTCTACTCCTCCCGGCCCACCTCCCACACCCACTGTCAATCCCGACCCTATTGTCTATGTCCTTGGATCATTCATACATGTTCCTTGACAAGTCCCTTTCCTTTCTTCCTACCCTTATCCCCCTCCCCTCTGGTCACTTTTGTCTGTTCATTGTTTCCATGCCTCAGGTACTATTTTGCTCATTTGTTTGTTTTGTTCAGTAGACTCCTCATATAGGTGGGATTATATGGCATGTGTATTTTACTGCCTGGCTTATTTCATTAAGCATAATACTCTACAGGTCCATCCATGCTGTAGCAGTGGGTAGGAGATCATTCTTTCTGCTGCACAGTATTTTATTGTGTAAATTCACCAGTTTTTTTTTTATTGTTCTTCATGTACAGTTGTCTCCATTTTCCCTCCATTTTCCCTTTTCTGTCCCAGCTGCCACCCTCAATACTTCCCCCCTTTGGATTTGTCCATGGGTCCTTTATATGTGTTCCTTGATGACAGTAACCCTTCCTTCCCTCATTATCCCACTCTCCACTTCCCTCTGGTTACTGTCAGTTTGTTCTTTTATTTCAGTGTCTCTGGTTATATTGTGCTTGCTTGTTGCATTTGTTTTTTAGGTTCCTTTTATAGATGAGATCATATGGCATCTGTTTCTCACTACCTTGTTTACTTCACTTAGCATAATGCTCTGCAGTTCCATCCATGTTGTCGTGAAGGGTAAGAGCTCCTTCTTTCTTTCTGCTGCATAGTATTCCATTGGGTATATGTACCACAGTTTTTTGATCCATTCATTTACTGGTGGGCACCTAGGTTGCTTCCAGGACTTGGCTATTGTAAATTGTGCTGCTATGAACATTGGGGTGCATAGATTATTTTGAATTACTGTTTCTGGATTCTTAGTGTATAATCCCAGCAGTGGAATTGCTGGATCAAAAGGCAATTTTCCACTTTTAGCTTTTTTAGGAAACCCCATACTGTTTTGCACAATGATTGCACCAGTCTGCATTCCTACCAACAATGTGCTAGGGTCCCCTTTTCTCCACAACCTCACCAGAACTTACTGTGTGTTAATTTGTTTATAATGGTCATTCTGACTAGTGTGAAGTGGTATCTCATTGTGGTTTTAATTTGCATCTCTCTGATGGCTAATGATGCTGAGTATCCTTTCATAGGTGTCTGATCCCTCTGTATGTTCTCATTGGAGAAGTATCTGTTCAGTTGCTTTGCACATTTTTTAATTGGATCATTTGTTTTCCTGATCTGGGGTTGTATGTATTCTTTATATATTTGGAAATAAAACCCTTGTCCAAGTTATCATTCACAAATATATTTTTCACACATTTAGTTCCCTTTTCATTATGTTGATGATTTATATAGCTGTGCAAAAACTTTTTATTTTGATGAAGTCCCATTTGTTTGTTCTTTCCTTTATATCCCTTGCTCTAGGGAATGTATTGGTGAAAATATTGCTGCATGGAATGTCTGAGATTTTCCTGCCTATGCCCTCCTCTAGGACTTTTACGGTATCGTGACTCGTATTTAAGTCTTTTAGCCATCATGAGGTTATTTTTGTATGTGGTATAGGTTGGTGGTTGGGTTTCAATTTTTTACGTGTAGCTGTCCAGGTCGCCCAACATAATTTGTTGAAGAGGCTATTTTTACTCCATTTCATGCTTCTGCCCCTTTTGCTAACTATTAATTGACCAATCAGACATGGGTTTATTTCTGGGCTTTCTATTCTGTTCCATTGATCTATGTGTCTGTTCTTATGTCAGTACAAGATGTTTTGATTACAGTAGCCACATAATATAATTAGATGTCAGATACTGTGATCCCTCCTACTTTCTTCTTTCTCAAAATTGTTGCAGCTATTTGGGGTTGCTTATGGTTCCATACAAATTTTTGAAATCTTAGTTCTAGGTCTGTGAAATATTTCATTGGCATTTTAGCAGAAATTCCATTGAATCTATAAATTACTTTAGGTAGTATGGATATATTTTTAACTTTTATATGTTCAAGTACAGTTGTCTCCATTTCCCCCCTCCCACCACTCCCCTCCATCCCAGCCATCTCTACTTCCTGCCCTTGATTGTACCTCCTTTGGTTTTGTCCATGTGTATTTTATAGATGTTCCTGAAAACCCTTCCCTCTTCCCCTCCCCCATTATCTCCTCCCACATCCCCTCTGGTTGCTGTCAGTTTGTTCTTAATTTCAATATCTCTGTTTATATTTTGCTTGCTTGTTTGTTGTGTTGATTAGGTTCCACTTATAGGTGAGATCATATGATATTATGGACATTTTAATTACGTTAATTTCTCCAATCCATGAACACAGTATATGCTTCCATTTGTTTGCGTCTTCCTTAATTTCTTTTTTTAGTGTTGTGTAGTTTTCTGAGTACAGGTCTTGTAAAACCTGTACTCAGGTTAGGTTTATTCCTAGGTACTTTTTTTCCTTGTTGCTATAGCAAATGGGATTTTTTCCTGATTTCTGTTTCTGATATTTCATTGTAGGTATATAAAAATGCCATTGATTTCTGAATACTGAATTTATATTTTGCTCTTACATCAAATTCACTTATTAGGTTGAGTAGTTTTTTTATGGAATCTATAGGTTTTTCTATGTAACCTATCATTTCATCTGCCAAGAATGACGGGTTTAATACCTCCTTTCCAATCTGGATGCCTTTTATTTCTGTATTTTCTCTGTTCATGGTAGCTAGGAATAGTGATACTATTTGGTATAGAACTGGTAAAAAGTGAACACTCATATCTTGTTCCTGATCTTATGGGAAAGCATTTAGTTTTTTCCCATTGAGTGTGATGTTGGCTGTAGGTTTCTCATATATGGCCTTTATCATTTTGAGTTATGGTTCTTCTACTCCCACTTTGAGTGTTTTTATCATAAATGGGTTCTGTACCTTATCAAATACTTTTCCCCACATCTGTTTATATGATCACTTGATTTTTGCCTTTTCTTTTGTTTATGTGATATATTATGTTTAGTGATTTGCAAATATTACACCATCCATGAATCCCTGGGATGAATCCTACTTGGTCATTGTGTATGATCTTTTTAATGTATTGCTGGATGCTGTTTGCCAATATTTTGTTGAGGGTATTAACATCTGTGTTCATCATTGATGTTGGCCTATAGTTTTCTTACTTTTTTATGTCTTTATGTGGCTTTGGGTTAAGAATTATGCTGGCTTCATGAAAAGATTTTATAAGCCTTCCCTCTCCTTGGATTTTTTTGGAATAGTCTAAGAAGTATAGGCATTAGCTCTTCCTTAAATGTTTTGTAATATTTTCCTGTGAAACTGTACAGTCCATGGATTTTGTGTGCCAGGAGTCTTTCTGATTACTACCTCAATTTCACCTGCTCTTATTGGTATATACAGACTTTCTGCTTCTTCATTCAGTTTTGGAAGATTATATTTTTTTTAGGAATTTGTCCATTACATGTAGGTTTTCAAATTTCTTGGTATATAGTTCTTCATAGTAATTTCTTATAGTTCTTTGTATTTCTGTGATATCAGTTGTAATCTCTCCTCTTTCATTTCTGATTTTATTTGTGGGTCTTTTCCATTTTTTCTTGGTGGATCTGGTTATAGGCTTGTCAACTATATTTATCTTTTCAAAGAACCAGCCCAAGATTTATTGATCCTTAGAATTGTGCTTTTAGTCTCTATGTCATTTAATTCTTCTCTGATCTTGGTTATTTCCTTCTTTCTAAACCCTCTGCACTTTTTTTTGTTCATCCTGTTCTTATTAAGTTGTTTATTTGAAATGTTTCTCTTTTTCTTTGTTAAATAGGCCTATACTGCTATGAACTTCCCTCTGAGGACTGCCTTCGCTGTGTCCCATAAGTTTTGGACTGTTGTGAGTTCATTTTCATTTGTTTCCAGAAACTTTTTGATTTCTTCCTTGATTTCATTCTTAACACATTCTTTGTGTAACATCACATTCCTCAATCTCCATGAATTTGATTGTTTTTGAATTTTTTTCTTGAGGTTGGTTTCTAGTTTCAAACCCATGTGATTTGAGGAAATGGTTGGTATGATTTCAATTTTTTTAAATTTGTTGAGACTTGTTTTCTCTCTTATCATGATGTCTATCTTTGAAAATGTTTCATGTGCATTTGAAAATAATATGTATTTTGGTTCTCTGGGATGAAAGTTTCTATATATATCAGCTGAGTCCATAATGTGTCATTCTGTTCCATAATGTCCTTGTTGATATTTTGTTTGGAAGATGTATCCATTTTTGACAGTGCCATTTTAAAGTCCCCTAGTACAATTGTGTTGTTGTCTCTTTCTTGAAGACTTCCAACATTTTTCTTATATATTTGAGTGCTTCTATGTTAGGTGCATATATGTTTATAATATCTAAGTCTTCTTGATTGATTCTTCCTTTGAGTATTATGAAGTGTCCTTCTGGGTCTCTTTAATGGCCTTTGCCTTGAAGTCTATTTTGTGTAACATAAGTGTTGCTATTCTGGCTATTTTGGGGGGCTCGTTTGCTTGACGTATTTTTTTCCAACCCTTCATTTTCAGTCTGTGTAGGTCTTTTATTCTGAGGTGCATCTATTGTAGGTAGCATATGTGTGGGGCATGTTTTCTCATCCATTCAGCTACCCTATGTCTCTTGATTGGAGCATTTAATCTATTAACATTCAAGGTTTTTATTGATAGGTACTTATCCATTGCCATTTTGGACCTGTGTTCTTATCTCTCACCCTTTTCCTTCATCTGCCTAAAGCAGTCCCTTTAGCATATCATGCAATGCTGGTTTGGTGAAAGTTTATTCTTTTAGCCTTCTTATATCTGTGAAAATCCTTATTTTGCCTGCCATTTATTTGAGAGCCTTGCTGGGTAGAGTGGCTTGGGTTGCAGGCCTTTGCTTTTAGTTGCTTGGAATATTTCTTGCCATTCCTTTCTGGCTTGAAATGTATTTGTTAAGAAGTCAGGTGCTAGCCTTATCACAGCTCCTTGTATGTTACTTCCTGTTTCCCCCTTGTTGCCTTTAAGATTCTGTCTTTGTTTTTTAATTTTTCAATTTTAATTATGATGTGTCTTGGATTAGGCCTCTTTAGATTCTTCTTGATCAGGAACCTCTGTGCTTCCTGTACTTGTGTGGCTTTTCCTATCATCAAAGTAGAGGAATTTTCTATCATTCCTTTTCAAACATGTTTTCTGTCCCTTCCCCTTCTTCTTGTCTTTCTGGTATCCCCATTATACATATATATTATGTTTCATGTGTCCTGCAGTTCTCTTAGCCCCTTTTTCTTCTTTGTGAATCTCTTTTCCTTTTCTTGCTCTAACAGTTTTTCTCTACCTTTTCCTCCAGCTTGCTGATTTGATCCTTAGCTTCCTCTAGCTATCTTTTGATTCCTCTAATGTGTTCTTCAATTCAGAAATTGTATTCTTCATTTCATCTTGGCTCTTGTTGATTGTTTCTTTGTCCTTTTTTATGCTGATATGTTTTATAGTAAGTTCCTCATAGTTTCCCTATAGTTTTTGGTATATCTCACTGAGATCATTAGCTTCCTTATAACCATTGTTTTGAATTCAATATCTGATAGTTGACTTGCTTCTATTTCATTTAACAGCCTTTTTGAGGATTCCTATTTTCCTTTTGATTAGAAGTTGTTTCTTTGTCTTCCCATTACTTGTGAGAGTCTTCTTATTTGCTTCTGCTTCTTAAATTGATCTGTTTTGACTCCCTGAATTTCTGGTGTGAACTCCTATGGTAGGACACCTGTGATATTCAGTTGTGTGTTTTTTTTATCTGAACTTGATGCTGTCTGGATGCCCTTTATACCATTTATGTTGGCTCTCTGAGTATAATTGCGTATTGCTTGTTGTTGGGTCATTCTTTAGTGGTTCCGTCCCTCCAGCTGGTTGATTAGAGTCCCTGCCCACCGCATCTTATACGCTATTTTGCAGGTGCTTGCAGAACAAAACCACAAAGCCCAAGAAACAAACACAAACCCACAAAAATAAGTCTCCCCTGCAGCCCCACTATGAACAGAGTATAAACCAGAATTAAAAAGGGTGTAAAGAGATTAAAACTATTATAAGAAAGGACAGTGAATATGAGATGACCTCTTAGGTGTACGTAGATACACTTCCTCCTCACACAACCAAAAGGACAACAAAAAATTTAAAAACAAAAACCAACAAGAACTGACAGAAAATAGAACTGTATGGAAGTCCAACAACCAAGGAGTTAAAGAAGAAACATTCATCCAAATCAGTAGGAGGGGTGCAGTTGGGCAACAAAGCAGAGAGAGCTCACAGCAAGGTGGTGGCTGGAGTACCAGGTGAGGAGGCAGCTGGTGGACCAAGCAGGCAGTGTCTGGTGGAACAGGTGATCCTACATTTCCCAGTGGATGAACTGGGAGGAATGACTGGAAAGAGAGACAGACTGCACAACCCAGGGTTCCAGCATAGGGAAATAAAGACTCAAAGCCTCTGAGAAAATGTGTGTGGGTTGAGGCAGTGGGAGAAACTCCCAGCCTCATAGGAGAGTTCATTGGAGAGACCCACAGGGTCCTAGAATGTACACAAACCCACCCACCCAGGAATCAGCACCAGAAGGGCCCAATTTGCTTGTAGGTAGTGGGGGAAGTGACTGAAAGCCTGTAGAGAGCTGAGTGGACTGCATTAGCCCTTCTTGGACTCCTCCCCTACATACAGTGCCACAGCGCAGGAACATGGGTTGCCCCTCCCTGACAAATACCTAAGGCTCCACCCCTTACTAACAGGTGTGCCAAGACAAAAATGTATGGTCCAAATGAAAGAACAGGTCAAAGACCCAGAAAAAATACAACTAAGAGATAGCCAACCTATCAGACGCACAGTTCAAAACACTGGTAATCAGGATGCTGACAGAATTAGTCAAGTATGGTCACAATACAGGAAAAAGTGAAGGCTATGAAAAGTGAAATAAAGGGAAATAACAGTGAAGGGAAGGAAACTGAGACTCAAATCAACAGTTTAGACCAGAAAGAAGAAATAAACATTCAACCAGAACAGAATGAAGAAACAAGAATTCAAAAAAATGAGAAGAGGCTTAGGGACCTCCAGGACATCTTTAAACCTTCCAACATCTGAATCATAGGGGTGCCAGAAGGAGAAGAGGAAGAGCAAGAAATTGAAAATTTATTTGAAAAAATAATGAAGGAGAACTTCTCCAATCTGGCCAAGGAAATAATCTTCCAGGAAGTTCAGGAAGCTCAGAGAGTACCAAACAAGTTGGAGCCAAGGAAGCACATAACAAGGCACATCACAATCACATTACCCAAGATTAAAGAGAAGGAGAGAATCTTAAAAGCAGCAAGAGAAAAGGAGACAGTTACCTACAAAGTAGTTCCCATAAGACTATCAGCTGATTTCTCAAAAGATGCCTTACAGGCAAGAAGTGGCTACAAAGAAGTACTCCAAGTCATGAGATCTTGTCGCCGGGTCTTAACAGTGTGGGGCAGTGGTGACAATGAGGCAGAAGCACTACCTTGAGGCCACGGCGCGGAAACTGCAAGACTGCTGCCCAGGCCAGGCCCGCTATCTCCTCTGGGCCTACAGTTCGTCACACATTGCTGGTTCTGGATAATTCTCGAATGCGCCTCAAACCCAAGCCCAAACTGACACCCAGAATACAGAAACTTCTTAATCGAGAAGCAAGAAATTATACACTCAGTTTTAAAGAAGCCAAAATTTTGGAAAAGTACAAAAACTCCAGAAGTATATTGTTGATTACTTGTAAAACATGCAACAAAACAGTTAAACATCATGGTAAAAGTAGAAGCTTTCTGTCTGCATTGAAGAGCAATCCAACCACTCCTACAAGTAAACCCAACCTGAAGACACCAGAAAGAAAGACTCTCAGTTCCGCAAACTTAAATCATAGACTGTCTGGTTCCAAAGGCAAGAGCCCAGCATTGATTTTCAGAAGACCTGCCTCTGGACAATCAACACCCACTTGCTCCTCAAAAAATGTGACCAAAACAAAGAAACACTTCTCTCAACTAAAAATGTCGCTTAGTCAGAGTGAATCCAAAAAGAATTCAAAGGTGGACTTTAGAAATTTCTTATCTTCTTTGTAAACGATGGACTAAGAAACGTCTAATGCAGTTTTTGAAATGAAAGACAGAAAAACAGCTTTTTAAAAACTTTTATTTTTTCTTTAAATACATGAAAACTAGGGTCTAAAAGCAAACTTTTCTTGGCATTCTTCAATGTTTATGGAGAAAATACCTCATTAGAATGAATAAAGCATGCCTACCTCACAGGGTGGTTCTGAGAATCACAAGTAGATGAAAGGTCCTTGTAAGTAGTAAAGATATGATATATGGACATTGAGTGGTTGTATTGTTTTCTCCTCCCTTAATTAAGCTTTCATTATTTGTCATCTTCTTTTGTAAGGGATTTCAGACCTATATGAGAGGGTCTACTCCTTTCTAGATTGTCTATAATGCTAATTTGGAAAAACAATCAAGTATATGTGTTCTTGTTTTCTCACAATCATCTCCATAATTGTATATTAGTAAAATGTGAACATTATTCCCATTTTGCATGCAAAAGTAAATATTCTTGATTGTAGATGATTCAGTCAGATACAAAATTTTTCAGTTTTACAACTTTCTGTTGTTCCTTTAGTAATAATTCACCATACATGGCCTTTCATTTGCTCTGGTGAAGTCTAAAATTTACACTAGAATAGAACGTAGTATAATAGTTTAGCTGTCTTAAATTTTCTCTGGAACACAGATATACTTTTTAAATGATGGACAAGAATTATATTTAACCTATTTTTTAAAAACTTTAAATAATTTAGATACTTTATAATCTGTGTCCTAGTCTCTGCTGCTACAAGTTTAAAACCTCTTTCTAAAAAAAATAAAAATTAAAAAATTAAAAAAAAAAAAAAGAAGTACTCCAAGTCATGAAAGGTAAGGACCTACAAGGACCTTATCCAGCAAAGCTATTATTTAGAATGTAAGGGCAGGTAAAGTGCTTCCCAGAGAAGGTATAGTTAAAGGAGTTCATCATTACCAAGCCCTTATTATATGAAATGTTAAAGGGACTTATGTAAGAAAAACAATCTCAAAACTATGAACAATAAAATGACAATGAACACACAACTATCAACAACTGAACCTAAAAAAAAAAACCCTCACTAAAAATGATTTTGAGATGGTAGAGTAAGGATCACTAAGAAGGGTTGGGAGTTGGAGCAATGCAAAGGGAGAAAGTAAAATTTGCCTTATGAATAAAAAAGGGTGAAGAAGGCAGAATGAAGAGTACTAAGAAGTGGCAGAAAAGTGTGGAATGGACACAAGTTGTAGTAAGAGAGAAAAAAAATTTAAAATGAAAATAATGAGTAGAAAGAAGAAGATAAAATGGATAAGAGAAGGGAGGGGCTAAGTATGCAAATTGAAATAAACTATGGTATAAAATCTAGTGACTTAATATGCGCAAACTCGATGGACAAGAAATCAATGTTAAAAAGCTATTCAAGAGAGAAAATATCTCAAATCATGGAGAAGACCACAGTGGATTTTGCCTCAGTAGCCTCTAGTATTTACCACTCAGTAGCCTCTAGTATTTTTCTCTGGATACACCTCTGGTGATGTCACATATTGACTCTGTCTGACCCCTAGGCAGCCTTTTCAAAACTTCCAAGGATCTACTGTCTGTGGCTGACTCCATTGGTTGTTAATCTAGTCACGCTGCACTCAGCAGTCAGGGTTAAACACCACAGGGCCAGGGCAGAGTCCTTCCTGGGGTCAGGTCTATTGTTTCCCCTCAGGCTTGATGGGGAGTGGTCTATCCAAGCAGGATAGCTGATACCTTATAGAGGATGATTCAGCACATGTATCCCAGCATCTACTCTCTCAATTCTTTCCCCAAAGCTTCCATCCCTAGACTCTCCTCAGGCGTCTCTAGCCCACTCTGCTCCCACCTTTGCCGGAGCCCATGGTAAGTGGCTGAAAATTAAAGTTTGCATGTTGGCCCTTTAAATGGCTCTTCGCATCTCTAGCCATCTGTCTTTGGCAGAGAGCAAGCCAGCCACTTTTTGCCACTGGTGATTATCTGTGTATTTTTTGGGCTCTGGTCCTCTAGGTTGGTAATCCTAGCTTAGGGTTCAGACTCCACACTTCTCAGAGGGATCCAACCAGTTGCTTAATTATCCCTCCGGTACTGCTACCTGGTGACGCCCAGCCCAGCCAGCCTTCTCGAGTCTCCACCATACTCCTTACCAGTCAGATTGTGCTGAAGTTGATTCTTCTGATTGTCTGAAGTTATGAGGATACTCTCTTGCTATTGTTCAGTTGTTTTTTCTGGGTGATTTAGCCACAATTTAGTTGTAATTTCAGATTGGTTCTGGGAGGAGGTTAGTGTGACTTCCATTCAGTTCTTTTCTATCTTCCCTATCCTGCAACCACTTCTTATAATAAAGTGACTTACAAGAAAAGTTTAGTCTAGTTGCATTTATGTTGTTTTAGATTATCTAACTATAATTAAGCCAAGAAATATTCTCATTGAGGTATTTTTTAAGAAAAGTAAAACTTGAGTGAAGTAGAAGACAAATATTTATTGTCATCAGAATTTTTCCTTATTTTATTATTTCTGTTTATTATAAATTAACTGAAGTTGTGATGTAAATTAAGGGAAACTTGTATGAGAAGAAAAATATGAAGACACAGGTATGTGCCACTAGTTGGCTCTTCCTCCACTGCTGCTTTGTGTGATTGTTCTTTGATGAACAGTATTGACCTTCAGCCCATGTACTTCTCTCTGCAGGTTTGCAGAGAGCTAGTGCAAGAGCCCCTTCACCCTACCGGAGAGATTTTGAGACCAAACTCCGCAATTTCTACCGAAAACTGGAAGCCAAAGGATTTGGTCAGGGTCCAGGGAAAATTAAGTGAGTGCTCTGGTACTTAGCACTGAATTCATATGGCAGCTTTTTCTATCTTTTTCTTCCCTACCTTTATAAAGTATGAGACTGGGTACCATGGTGTGGTAACAGTTAAGTTTATAATAAAGAGGAAGGAAAAAATTATGAAATTGAGAAGAAAGAAGAAAGGAAGTTAAGAAATTGATGAGAAGGCAGAAAGGAAAGGAAAGAACCAGAAAAAAAAGAACAGTTGATTTCAGACAAAGGCATGTGTAAAGTCAATGCTAGAACTTTTCAGAAAACAAGGAATCTTAAACTAAAGTAACAAGAGACATTGAAATTAAGAACAAATGGACTGCAACCAGAAAGAGGATGGGAGGGGATAATGGGGGGAAAAGTGTGAAGGGTTTTCAGGAACAACTATAAAGGACATATGGACAAAACCAAGGGGGTGTAGCATCAGGGGAGGGCAGTGGGGATGGCTGGCATTGGGGAGAGAGAAGAGGGGAAAAGGCAGACAACTGTACTTGAACAACAATAAAATTAAAAAAATAGAAAAAAATCATATAGGTCCCTTTACTTATTCTTCAGACAAATTTAACTCATTTGTCAAATTCATGGACTCTGTAATGTTGTCACTTTGTAAAAAGTAAAAAGTTGTGTTTTTCTCCTCTTCTGGATTAATTGTTTACATAATGAAAAGCCAAACACAAACTCAAAAATCCAATTAAAAATATTCTTTTTGGAATTGATTTAAAACTCCCCCCGACAAAATGGTCCAATAGAATAGAATGTACTCAATTATAAAAGCATACCTATTGTCCTGTGCTATCAATGTTTTGAAAAGAGTGTTTTAGAAAAGCCCATCACTCAACTGATGGAATATGTACCTTATTGAGAGGCTGGGGAATGATATCTGGACACTCACTACTCTTCAGAACACCCTCCAACAATGGAGCTTTAAGCTACCACTCAAAACCCACATGGCTTCTACTCCTTCCTAGGCTCCTTATTCGTCGGGACCATTTGTTGGAGGGAACCTTCAATCAAGTGATGGCTTATTCCCGGAAAGAGCTCCAGCGAAACAAGCTCTACATCACCTTTGTTGGAGAAGAAGGGTGAGGCACCAGTAGTCTTACGCAGACTCCTTAATGTGGTGTATCAGAGTCCTTGGGTCTTGGTTAATTTTTCTCAAGACGAAGCCTTTGCCCCAAGGTGTTTCTGATAATGTCCTTCTGGGGGGTCTTTCTCCAGGTATTGCCAAACTTTAGATTTCATGTTCTTTAAAAGTCTAAGGTTATTGACAAATGTTAGAGTCTGAGGTACATGATCAAAGTATAAACCAAAAATACAGCCCTAAGCTACTGTACCTTTACTTTTTCAGGTGGTGTACACTTCTGAGTATCTAATCAAAAAACTCTCCTCTCAAAGTGCACATATACAATAATGTGATATAAGGTTAAAGGTATATTTCTTCGTATATGTGAAAGTCCAATCATTGCAGCATTCTTTGTTCAAAAGGTTATTCTTTGTTCTTTTAAATTAATTTGACTCCATTCTCAAAAATAATAACTTTATAAAGGTCAGTATAAAAAGATAAAGTACACATATACAACTACATACCAAATATTTTACATAATTTCAATGATTTTTATGGAAAATAATCTCAACCATAGAGAACAAACTCATCTAGGATGGCATATAAAAATGAAGTTGGAAGCTTTTCAATTTACAGATATGCATATGCGTATGTGCAAATTGTCTCAGGAATTCTCTTGTGCCTTCTCCAAGAAAGCCCTTGTTTTTAATGGGCGAGCTGTGTGTTTTATCCAATAAGTAATCAAAAAGAAAAAAAACAGGTTAAAGGACATTGCCATAAGAGTTCATTCATGAACATCTGAGTAAGAACTTCCCCAAACAATGACTAAACCTCATTTTCCATAGCAAATTAATACTTCCATTGAGATCCATTCTAAAGAGCCAAGGCTGCTCTTGACATTCCCTAATACTGACTCTGAAAGAGCACACCCAGTACCCAGATAGAGATAGGTCCCCTACCTCCTTCTCACAATAGTTTCCCGGGCTTCTGCTTTCTTTACAGCTTGGATTACAGTGGTCCTTCGCGAGAGTTCTTCTTCCTTTTGTCTCAGGAGCTCTTCAACCCTTATTATGGACTCTTTGAATATTCTGCAAATGATACTTATACAGTACAGATCAGCCCTATGTCTGCATTTGTGGAAAATCATCTAGAATGGTAAGATCTAGAATTTTTGCTTTCTTATGTTTGAAAGCTCTAGTTTTTCTTAGTTAGAAGGTGAAAGCATTTCTCAGGGGCCACAGGAGTGAGCAAGACATTATTAGAGGTGATGAGAGTGAATAACAAAGCACTAGAAGGAAGACTACCTGTTAGTTTTTACCCAGAATATAAAATAAATTACTAAAGACACTGCAAAAGTATTGTCTACATGAAATTGATCTAAGAAATAGTAATTGCCTTCTGAAGATACACTAAACTATATAGACATAGGTCCTGAATGCTGATAATTCTACTAAAATTATAAGTCCCCAGTAAAGGTTCCTTGCAGATATATATGGGTTTGAAATTCTTTGATACATGTACATTTTTGGACTAATGGCTTTAGCATTGTGGACATCAATGTCTGAATCTGATTGTAAAATAAGGTTGTAAAACAATAGTGTTTGATACATGTACATTTTTGGACTAATGGCTTTAGCATTGTGGACATCAATGTCTGAATCTGATTGTAAAATAAGATTGTAAAGCATCTCTAAGTATCATCCTGACTCAAAACCATTATCTCCTTGCTTTTCTCCTATTGAGGCATCTATTAATACTTACTGATATGTATAAGAAAATAAGTATTAGTCAATTCTGTGCAGTTAGTTAGTTGAGATACTTCAGATATTAGAAGCCTTTAGAAATTTGCAGGGTTTTCAGGAGCAACTATAAAGGACACATGGACAAAACCAAGGCAGAGTAGAATCATGGTAGGAGATGGGGATGGCCAGGATTGGGTGGAGTGGTAGGGGTAAATGGAGACAACTATACGTGAACAACAATTTTAAAAAACTACAAAGGAAAAAAAAATTTGCATGGAAAATGTAGAATGCATGCACTTTCTTGTTGTGTCACCACACCTGATTTGAAAACTACCCCACTCTCACTGCTGGAATTCCTGTCATCAAGAAGGAAATGAGTCCTGTAGGTTGCTAATGTGGTTGTTGTGACACTGCTTATTTATGATGTATTGCAAAGGCTGCTGATGAATGAATCTTCTGAGGAGATACCTATGCTTGCTAGGCCTACAGGCCAAATCTCTGTATTTTGGTTTTATAATATCAAACAACCCAGCTAGAAGGTAAGACTTCTAGCTGTTGCCATACCAGCTCTCTCCAAATAGTCTCAGCTCTATAGCTATTTAGCTGAGGCAAGAGTAAGTTTATATCAAGAATTTGACATAAGTCACAAAATTTATCTTTTTCCTGTCATTTCTTTTCCTGTTACTACCAATAAAAGGATGAATACACCTGCGAGACAGAAACACACAGAGAAGCAGAGTAGATAAGATGTTGTCAAGGGGATGTATGACCCCAAGGATTGAATGTCAGCTTTAACTTAGGTCATATTTAAACAGGATTAGAGATTGCTATAACCCATGATACAAGAATTAATATGTACAGAAATTATACTTAATATAATCCTTCAATTCTCTTAGTTCATAAGCATGAAATTAAAGATGGCATCTTAGAGACCATGAACTGGAATCTGCTACAAATAAAGAAATATTTTCATCATATCATACCATATAGGAATGTGATAGATGTAGGAATACCTTTAATAATTAACAATTGTAAATTAAACACACACTATATGCTGAGAAGATACAAAGATGAAATGAGTAAGATGTCTTCTCTGAAGGACGTATAGTAGGAAGAACACAAGTGAACCAACAACTGTAGTACAAAATTGCAAGTGACACATTATACATACATACCTGTGTACGTACTATTATTCATTTATGCACATACACCAGAGATGCACATAGAAAGACAGTAGATCTTATGAAAAGAAGGGATGATTGTATCAGGTCTTACGGGGCAGTTGTATAGGAGAAGGGGAGAAAAGACATGTCACAGAGTCAAAATTGGAAGTAATAATTAAAAGACATGAGAGGGAACGGAGCCTTCAGCAACTAATGCAGCTAGATTACAGAAGAGAATACCTTTTGAGTTTGTGATAGAAAGTGAGGCTAGAATTAAATATCAACAGTGGTTATGTGGGTCAAAGTTGTGGTGAGGCGTAAGGGTTTGTTTATCAAGTAGTTCCCTTATAATTTTATTAAGTGAAATAAGACTAAACTACATTTTGAATTTGTGATTTGTCTTTCATTCAATGCATTTTGTAATAAATATTCATCTGATCAAAAAAAAGTGAGGCTAGATATAAAAGAGAGAAGCAGGTGGTCATATCCTTTATAAGGCATACTATAATGGGAGTTGTGTTTTTAAAAAGTAAATCTTGTCATATTGTAAAGAAAAATTTGAGGAGGTAGGGATGGAAAGAGCCAAACTAGTTCTGAAGCTGCTGATAATTCAAAGAGAGAAATAGTCAAAACTCAGGCAGAGACAGTGTCCCAGAAATAAAGAGACATCGTAGAGGGAGATGAGATGATTGAATGTTAAGAGGGAGAGAGAAATGTAGAATAAGTACAAAGTTTCTGGTAACACAACTGGGTGGATTGAGGCTATTAACTGTGACTGGAGTTATGTTGAGTAGACAATATTTAGAGAGGAAAAATGAGGAAATCACTCTTTGACAGGTAGAACTTGCAATTTCTATTATTAACACAGCTTGTTATGGCAATATGTAAATGGAGCTAAGGCCCTAATTAGCAGAGGAGCAGCTGCACTAGATATCGAAGTTTGAGAGATACCAACACAAAGTGGCTTAGCTGTGGGAAGTTATGCATGCCCTCAAAGCTTGTAAAGACAGCAAACAGAGCTGAGGCCCACGTGAAAGTGGACAATATTGATGTGTAAGGTCTGGACAGAGTCAAAGGTCCAAAAAGGAAGCTAAGGAGAGGCCAGAGAGCTCATACTCTAGGAGGAGTGTGATAAAAGAAATTCAGGGCCTGAGTGCTCAGAACTCCTTGGAAAGGGGAGAAGGCAATCTGAAAAGGCAGAGGCTGAAGGAGGTGTCTAGGCAATAGAATGGGGCTCAAAGCATTCAGAGCATAAGATTGGGAGAACGGATGTTAGGACATCAAGGGAGAAAGAGCATTCAGATGGCCAATGGAGCTGTGTTTGAATGGTGGCAGAGAAAAGCAGGGCTAAGTGCTGTGATGGCATGAAAGGGAACGAATGTTCTGAAGAAATCCTGGGAGTCAATAGTGTTTCAATGCAAACACAGAATAAGGCCACAAGCAAATGCCTAATACTACAGAGCACTTGCTGGGCTTGTAGCCTGATCGTTTGCTACTGAAGTGCGGTCTCAGTCACCTTCCACTGAGGAAGGTACATCACCAGCTGCCTAGCCCCTGATCTCACCCTGGCTTTGTTGCTTCTGTTCATCTCTGGCATTAGATAGCTGAAGAGGCTCTGTTAATATGTTAGGTATACTTTATTGCATTGAGGAGGTAAATTGTGTGATAGATATAAGAATTAGCAATGATCTTTGGATCGATACTTTATAAAGGTCAAATGCCCAGAAGCGCCTGCCCTGGAGATGCTAGTTAACATTTGTTTTCCCAAAGGAAAGAACGTGAGGACCTTCATCAACTAGTTTTCCCACTTGTTTGAAAATATTTGCTGTGTAATACAGAAACAAAAAGGCATGTAGCTTTCTGCGAACTAGCAGTCTAAGCAGAGTTTGTGCAATAATAATATTCTTTCTTTAAATTACTTTACTGTTCTTCAATTACAGTTGTCTGCATTTTCCCTCCTCCCCTCCCTCCCACCACATCCAAACCCACCTTCCTCACTTGCTTCCACCTTCCCCCTTGGTTTTGTCTATGTGTCCTTTATAGTAGTTCCTGAAAACCCTTCTCCCCACAGTCCCCTACCCCCTCCCCTCTGGATATTGTTAGATTGTTTTCTCCACATCCTCTCCAACACTTATCCCTTGCTTTGTTGATCATGGCCATTGTGACTGGTGTGAGGTGATATCTCATTGTAGTTTTATTTATTTATTTATTTATTTATTTATTTTTACTTTATTGTTCTTCAAGTACAATTGTCTGGATCCTCTCCCCACCCCTCTCCCTTCCCCCTCCAATCCCACCTCCCTTCCCTACCTCCCTCATCCTCCTTGGTTCTATCCATGTGTCCTCTATAGTGGTTCCTGAAAACCCTTCTCCCCATTTTCCCCTCCCCCCTTCCTGTTAGATTGTTCTTAATTTCAATGTCTCTGGTTAATTTTTGCTTGCTTTTTGCTTTTGTTGATTATGTTTCGTTTAAAGGTGAGATCCTATGGTATTTGCCCCTCACTGCCTGGCTTACTTCACTTAGCATAATGCTCTCCAGTTCCATCCATGCAGTTGTAAACGGTATAAGCTCCTTCTTCCTCTCTGCTGTGTAGAATTCCATTCTGTAAATGTACCATAGTTTCTTGATCCACTCATTTACTGATGGGCATTTAAGTTGTTTCCAGCACTTGCCTATTGTGAATTGTGCTGCTATGAACATTGGAGTGCATAGGTTCTTTTGAATTGGTGTTTCAGGGTTCTTAGGGTATAATCTCAGTAGTGGAATTGTAAGGTCAAAAGGCAGTTCCATTTTCAATTTGCTGAGAAAGTTCCATACTGTTTTCCACAATGGCTGCACCAGTCTGCATTCCCACCAACAGTGCAGTCAGGTTCCCTTTTCTCCACTTCCCCGCCAACAGTTATCTGTTGCTTCGTTGATGATGGCCATTCTGACTGGTGTGAGGTGGTATCTCATCGTGGTTTTAATTTGCATCTCTCTGATGGCTAATGATGTTGAGCATCTTTTCATATGTCTCTGGGCCCTCTGTATGTCCTCTTTTTTTTTTATTTTTTAATTAACTTTTTTTGTTTAATTACAGTTATTTGCAGCCTCTCCCCTCCCCCCTCCCTTCCCCTCCCGTCCTACCCCCCCAACCTCCCTCCTCCCCCTTAGTTCTGTCCATGTGTCCTCTACAGTGATTCCTGAAAACTCTTCTCCCCAATGTCCCCTCCCCCCTCTCCCCTGTCTATTGTTAGCCTGTTCTTAATTTCAGCGTCTCTGATTAT
>PVJI01024234.1:0-22309 GCA_004026765.1 Micronycteris hirsuta
TGCCCTGACTGGGAATCGAACCGGGACCCTGTGGTTCCCAGCCCACGTTCAGTCCACTGAGCTACACCAGCCAGGGCTCAATAAATGTTTTGAATGTACCATGTGTAAAAGCAATGTAAAAAGACTATTGAGATTTCGATTGTAGATTTTTTTTCTACCTTCAAGAAACTCAGAAGAAAATAATGTTTCCAGTAGAAAAGAAACTCACCAGGATGAATAAACTCATCAGGTAGAATGGTATACCAAAAACAGGGAAGTAACCCTCAGACTCGGACTTCCTCCTGGAGGTGGGGCTCAGTGTCCAGCCCAGAATCCAGGTGCCTGTGAATGACTGCTCTGCTGCAGCGAAGCCAGAGGAACAAACAGCTGCCCTGCTCCTCGATTCAAACAACACCGGGTCCACAGCTTGTGCCCGGGATGGAAATCAACAGGTCTTCTTACCAGGGGCTGTGCTCTGAAGGACCTCATGTAAGTAACTTAGCAGTTTGGGAGAGTTTTGTCGTTGAAACTGCAATCAGAAAGAAAGGGGGAAATTGCAAGGAAGAAGAGGAGAGCTTTGGTTTTAAACAAGTCCATCATTCACTGCTAATGTCACATTGTAACTGCTAACTCACGTTAGTCGTTTTATGGTTCCTATTTGTTTCTCAAAACAGTGCAGAAACTCATGGTCTCTTCGCATTTCTAAACTGAAAGCTGAAAATGAACTCTCCTTTAGAGCCCTCGTTTTCATCCAAGAAAGTATATTTGTTCTTACTTTTTGAATCTTCTGCCTCAGATATGTTTATCAATGTATCAATATGTCACATAGTGTGCTATATTATCGTGTACTTTAACTTAAATTTTTATTGGAATGTGGAAATTCAGATGTTTTAGGAAGTCATCACATTTCAATTTGGTGATTTAAAAAATATATATATTCACCCTGGCCAGGTCGCTCAGTTGGTGGGAGTGTCATCCTATACACCGAAATGTTGCAGGTTCGATCCCTGGTCAGGGTGCACACATATGCGAGGCGGCTAATCGATGCTTCTCTCTCCTCTCCTCTCTCTCTAAAATTATTTTTAAAAAATCTTCAGGTGAGGATAAAATATATATAATATGTAAATATATATATTCAATGTAAAGACTATCTATAGTTGAGCACTTTTCAATCAACTGATGTCGTCCTTGCAATGATTTCCAACAGTCTACTAGCTATACTGCTAATGCCTAATTTCAATTTGCCTCCTTCGATGAGAATTAGTTTTATTTTTTAGTATATTTTCACTGACATTCAAATTCAAGGTCAGATTTTCTGAGCTTCTAATTGGAACTTCTTAGTTGTTGTTTTCCCCTCATGGCTTCAATAAAATCTAAGAAATGGTTGTTCCTGGTTACAAAGCTAAAGTTGCTCTGACTCTCATTTTTCATGAGACTAATTTTTTTAAAAAATGCACCTTGAAATGACCATTTCATCCATCTGCTTATATTTGGCAGTTCTATGGCGACATCCACTCACATCCTGTGTGTTGTCCTTCAGTCACATCCGCTTGACGGTTTTCAGTATTCTCTGGCGGAACTTTTCTCCTGTCGGGCCAGCCTTCTCCTTCATATGCTTTTCTCACTCCCTTCTTGTTACCTTCAGTCACACCATGTTCTCTTCTAGGAAACGCTCATCTAACAGGTAAAGTTGATAGGATTGCATGACAGACTGAATTGGGGAGGTAGAGGTGGAGAAATCAAGGATTCCTCCCAGGTTACTGGGAGATGACAATATCATTCACGGAGACGTAGGATGGAGAAAGCTCAGGTTTACAGAGAGGAAGAAAATTTCATTGTGGTGAGTTGATTTGAAGTGCCTGCGGAACACACCCAAATAGAGGTCTTCCAAAAAGGCTTGTGTGTTCGGGTTTGGACCAAGAAGACTGAGAAGAGATTCAGATTTAGAAATAATTTTCAATGGTTGGATTAAGCCATGCAAGTGGATGAGATCTCTCTAGGTATAATCTAAAATGAGTTGAAAGGAAGGCTAAATAGGGAATCTTAGGAAAAATTAATTTTTAAGTAGAGGGTTGAGGAAGTATAACGATCAGAGAGATTGGAGGTAAGTGGAAAATCACGGGGTGTCATGGAAACCCAGGAAGAAGAGAGTTTCGAGAATGAGGCAGTGACCAAAAGTGTAAAGAAGGAGTTCCGAGGAGAGAAGCTGGAAGGTGGAGAAGGCTGGATGGCTGGAAAAAGTGAGTTGGAAAAGGGGGGACGTAGCTGGGAAAGCCCCACTGAGTGTTAAACACAAAACACGATAAACGGAAGTCCCTGGGTTTCCGCAGAACTTCACCTTCTACAAAGTTAAATTTGATCATGGCTAAGAGTCTGATTGCCTAAGATTTAAATAACTGCTATCTGTAAAATATTATAAAAAGAGCTCTGAACCGGCCACGAGCAAAAAAGTATAACAAAGCAGTAGTCCGGGGCCTTAGAAAAACCTGGTGAAAGAGGTGGGACCAGAAATGCCGCTGGGTCCCTTGGGCTAGAGTAGCCATGTGCTTCAAACAATACAGATTTGGGGGCTGAATTACGCCTCATCACAAATCCGTGTCTCCAGGCCATGCTTTTCTCCAGGTCCCCGGTCTCCTGAGAACGCCCCTTTGGTGCGGCAGTTTCCGCATGTCCTCGTCAGGTCCCATCATCTGCTCGCCCCCCCGCCCGGCCTCTCCCCTGCCGCTCCTCTGCTTCAGCGAAGAGCACCGCCAGTCTCCCAGTTTTCTGAAGCAGGAACATCCATCATTTCCCTCCACCATCGTCCCTCTGCCACCTAGTTCTGCCCCTTCTTTCTCTCTATTTTTTTGATTCCATCCTCTCGCTCTTCCTTTCCACTTCCATCACCTTAATTCAGGTCTTAAAATATCATTCCTAGTGGGCCTCCTTCTTCTTAGTCCTTTTTCCTCTTCCCAACTCACCTTCCACAATTCTAATTAAGCAAATCCGATCATGTCACTCCCCTGATGAAAAAATCTCCCAGTTCTAGTGACCAGAAAGCCTGACCCTCTCAGCATGACATCACCCAGGGCCCTTGCTGACCTGGCCTTACCCCCATTTTAGCGGCACCTCCCGTTGCTTTCTGCCTCCACACATCTGTCTCGTAACACGACTAAGTTTCTGCTTGTTCTTCAACTCACCATCCTCTTTTACACCCGATTCACTCTAATGACTGAGAAAGAGTGTTATCCTACCGAGATCATAAGCTTGGGCGCTGGAGGAGAGAGTAGAAGGGGAAAGTTGAATACAAGTGACTTGGACTAGCCAGAGGGAAGAGAACTGGGATGGCAATGACTTCTTTTTTTTTTTTTTTTAATTTTTATTTATTTATTTTTAGAGAGAGGGGAAGGGAGGGAGGGAGAGAGGGAGAGAAACAGCAATGTGTGGTTGCTGCTCACGTGGCCCTCACTGGGGACCTGGCCTGCAACCCAGGCATGTGCCCGACTGGGAATCGAACCAGGACCCTCTGGTTCCCAGCCCACGCTCAATCCACTGAGCTACACCAGCCGGGCGGCAATGACTTCTTGATAAGAGATATGATCTCCCCGTTTGACTCAATGCTTATGAGACTGTATTTATTACATGTCATGATTCAAGGATGTATCAAGGAGACGAGCATACCTGACAGACCTAGCTTCAAGGAACGTACGATCTGATGAGAGAAAGAGGACAAGTGGAGCGAGGTAACCAATGTGACTGGCTTCTCAGCGTCCTTATAGAACATCAGAGAGACAATTAGTATAAAATGAATAGTCAAGACAAGTGCTACAGGAATTTGGAGGAGGAAGAGATTATTTGGGGGTAAGGCGTTGGTTCAGATTAACTTTCAAAACAGAGGTAGGACTTGAAGCCTGAGTGGGGAATGACATCAACAGAGGTGGACTCGGTGATCTGTTCAGTGCAGAAGGACCTGGAGAGGGGAGTGGTGTTGGTGAGGCCAGGAAGAAGTCAGGGCGTGATTGCCGGGGACGTTTAGTGCCAAAGTTGATCCTGTAGGTATACTTTACCTAGTGGGGGATGGGGAGACAAGGAAGTCTTTCTTAAAGAAATGACTTAGTGAAAGCAGCCTTTTAAGTAGATTACTCAGGCTGCAGTGTGCAGGACAGGTTAGAGAGGTGAGGGAATGCAGGCTGGAGGAGCAGGGGAAGCACAGATCTGGGGGGCCATGCTTACTTAATCCTAAGACACTACTGACATCACAGATTTTGTAATAAAAACTACGTTAAATGTATATGTTGATTAAAAATAACTCTTGAGTTTAGGTAAGTAAAATCATGAAAATAGAGGCACCTCCGAGTTAAGGAAATAAGAGGATGAAGGTTTGAATGAATTAAGGTGGTGATAGTAGAAATGGGAAGGAAGAGTACAGGCAGGAAAAAAACCCCACAAAACACATTTTAAAGAATTTGAAAGATTGAATGTTAAAAGTCAGACCGAGAGAGGAGGAAAAAGTACAGAGAATAAGTAGCATAAGCAGTAGGTAGAAAACAGACAGGGGGAGGTTAAGAATAGTATAGGGAATGTAGAAGCCAAAGAACTTATGTATATGACCCATGGACAAAAACTAAAGGGCAGGGAATGGGGGTGTGTGGGGTGGAGGGGAATAAATTGGGGAAAATGGGATAACTGTAATAGCATAGTCAATAAAAAAAAAAGTCAGACAGAGAGAGAGTATGAAAGTATGACTATGATTTTGAGTCTGACTCAAAGTGGCAAGTTGATACCATGAAAAGAAATGGGGAAGTCAAGAAGAAAAAAACCAAACTAAATTTTATTTTACTTTATTTTTTAAGATTTTATTTATTTATTTTTAGACAGAAGGGAAGGGAGGGAGAAAGAGAGGGAGAGAAATATCAGTGTGTGGTTACCACTCACGTGGCCCCCACTGGGGACCTGGCCCACAACCCAGGCATGTGCCCTGACTGGGAATCGAACCGGAGACCCTTTGGTTCACAGCCTGCGCTCAATCCACTGAGCTACACCAGCCAGGTCCCAAACTAAATTTTAGATACTGAGTTGGAGGTAAGGAAATACCTGGCAGACACTTGAGGTTACAGGCCTAGAACCAGAGTGACAAGGCCAGAGTATACATCCAAGGAATCACCTACACAGAAGTCAAAATGCAACACTTGAGAGTGAAAGAAATTCCGAAAGATGGCATTTGTAGAAGACCTGGGGCAGGGTGTAATCACAAGGGGGTGGGCACATTTAAGGATGGGAAGCAGGGTAGGGAAGAACAAATGATTTGAAAGGTTGAACTAGATTCACTCCAGAGGAGGGGAATGAAGGACATGAGAAGAGAGATGTTGAGACCAAACAGGCTTTGGACTCACAGACATTAATTATGTATATTTGCATGTAACCTAAGCATTCAGTGAGGTGTTAAGGAGCCCACTTCAGTAATCCACAGGAATGCCCAGTGGGACCCCACCTTCATGTTCAGCTACATGCTGACTACTAATGTCTACTATTCCTCAGCCCTGGGAGTTTGGGCCAGCACCTGGGCTGGTTCCTAAGCCTACGTGAGAAATCATGAAAATTTCCCAAAGGTTTATTGCTGATACTAAGTGCCGTTGATCTTAGCCTGATCCTTTGATGTCCAAAAGAATGTACTTCCTATGTAGCTCGTTTTTCCCCTTTGTTTTTTTATTCCCCATGTAAGTCTTTAATGAGCAAGTTATTTTAGAACACAGTTTTGTTGATCCAACTATTTATAACAGAGTAAAAGTTAAAGGCAGACTAGGTTTTAACACATTTCCAGTTCTTCTAGAATAGCTGTGCCAGTTAAACTTTCTGCACTCCTATTAGTCAGGGGTGACTGAGCACTTTCTGGCTTACCTTATTTCCTTAGCAAACAGGTAAGTAATAAAATTATTTATTGGTTTAAAATATAATACTTGCATAGCCCATAAAAATACGTCTAAAAACCCTAATAAAGTACAATATTTCACAAAAACAAACACACAGTCATTGTATTTATTTGTACGTGTGTTCTATAATTGGGCAAGCTAGCGCAGGCTTGGCTCAGTGCCTCAGGTGCTCTGAAAAGCTGATTGGCTGATACATAAACTGATTAGTAATTGGGGATGTGAATAGTGATAAATGGTCCTGAAATACAAATTTCAGAAAGGCTTCTCTTCTTGTTACAAGTATCTTAATCAGTACATTTGCCACCGTATTTTTCAGTCTCATGCTCTTGCAAACCTGAAGTTGATCCACACAGATTAGGATGTTATGGAATTATATGCAGCTAATGTAAACTTAACCCTTAAAACTTAAACTTAATGCTTTTCCTAAGTAAAAAAAATTGTTCTCCCATCTATATATCGTAGCCTCATCAGTACAGGAGTTGTTCCCTCTCTTCTGGGGAGGGGCCTGTGTGACTTGATCAGGCTGTGAGTGACCTGGCCATGCAGTGGTGTCTGCTTTGTAAGATGCGTTTTCCCTCGTTACATACCCCAGAGACTCCGGCAATTAAAAGTATTGTGCCAGAGCTATAAAGTGAGAAGAGTAGCTAAGAGAAGGATGTTTGTTTATTAAATAGAATTATCTAGCTTAATGTAGTGATTACTTGCTCAGTTTTTTTCCATCTCCTGATTTCTTTCTGATATTGGCAGTAGGGTAAGTGGAGGCAGACTGGCCTCCTCACTGAGGAGTCTGGGTAACTGAGGGAAGCGGCATTCCCATAGCCTCGGAGGGGCCTGACAACCAGTGTTCTCACAGCCTTGAGACTGGCTCCGATAAACTGTTCCCATAACATGAAGTGTGCTCGCACGCACAGAATTATGTTATGTTATATAATTTCTAGAATCTTGCCAGCTGTGTTCCCCTCCAGTTCTTACACAGGTGGGGACTCCCTGCTGGGGGCGATGATGTTGAGAGACACACAAGGGGACAGGTGCCACGATGGGTGCCACACTGGGGAGCAAGTGCCATGACGTGAGACATGCAGATAGACACGCAGCTGGCAGCATGTGTGGCTCACACCCGTGAATAAAGGCATGCCAGACATCCCAACGGCTCCGTGAATATTTTTCTGTCTGCACGAATACCAAGAACCTGCCTGCCTTGAAGGGGTGGCAACACATTGGCTAAAGTCAGAAATGGCAAGTACATGGCACGATCCCAGCCTCCCCTAAAGGACAACATGGCGGGCACAATACTCTTTTCCATTTAACTCAGCCTCAGGGTCATTTTCCACATAGTTCTCTAAGCAGACACTACCAATGGGTTGGAGTTGGGAATTGAAATGATGGGGTCAGGGAGCCTTCCTGGCTTATGGTTTCATTGTTAATGTCTTCTGATTGTGAGGAAGTGGGCACCTTAAGAAAAAGACGATTTATTTTAAGGATACACATGGATCAAAGTTAGAGAGGCAAGTCAGGGACTGGATTCTCTCTGTCTGGCCCACCTGCTCCACCTCTCACATCATATCTGCGTCTTTGTTTTTAATGTGCCCCATTTTCCAATTCACTTACAACTGACCGATCCCCTCTGCTTTCCACAATCTAATTGCTTCAGTGGGGTAGTAGGTTAACATGCTTGGTTAATATGACTGTGTATATTAATATGCATGGCCATGGTGCTGGGTCTTTTCATGGGTCATGGATAGGCAGCTCTTGGCTAGGTTATCCATGTACGCTGGTAATATTTTCTTTCTTTATCTTAGGAGTGTTCACTTCATGAAAATTCAGAATTCAACACGTGCTTACTATGTGTGAGGTTTCTTCATTAGGCTGCGATTAAAGACTTTAAAAAGTTGTGCCAAACTGATCTCTTCTTTTTTTAAGCCGTTATCAAACCGGTACAATTGAAGAATGTTATAGACATCATATATCCTGATTTTAAAGAATATATCTTTAAAAATCTCTTAAGATATTTATGTGAGCAATACAGAGAGATGTGGGCTGGAAAAGTGAAGAATTATGGGAATTTCTAACTAGTGGCACACGTACCCCAAAATTGATGATCAAGATCAACCTGAAGATAGGTTTATATCATAATATGTAAGGGCTCTGCTTATGGTAGGGAGGTGGCTAAACGTGGGGTCAAGGTCGGGGCTCATCTGCATAATAGCTGTGGGATCTTATGCAACTTCCCCTCTGTGCTGGTCTCCCTATCTATAAATTGGGTGTGATGGAAGCTGTATCTTCAGGTTGTTAGGAGTGTTGAGTGAATATAAATAGGGTGCTTATTAGAATAGTAGGCTACTAATACTAGTATTTCTAGGAAGGCGGTGTACTTTATAATTAAATCACCAAATAAAAGAGTGAGACAAAGCCCTGTTAGAAGAAATGATCTCTCAGTGGCTGGATGAACTTCTGTCAGGGACGCTGTAGAGAGGTCTCCTCCTTTGATGAGAAGGTCGGATGATGTCTTAAGGTCTAGGATTCTTTGATAGTCTAATTATGCCCTGAATGTCTGAGTTTATAATTCTGCTTATGGAGTAATCTATAGAAAAATCTAATTTAATTATACTGCAAAGCTATAAGTACTTCTTTGAAGTTTGTAGAGCTCTCAGATTAAAGTCAAAAGAAACCAACCGAACCCGCAAACGTAATGATTTAGGGAGATTTTTGGTATGTTAATTCATTCTTTTAAATAGCAAGTAACAGAGATGTAATGATATCTACCCATAGAAAAGTGATTCCAAAAAGCTCAGAGAAAATACTTCCTAGAGCTCCTTGCTGTAATTTTATCTCAAGAGAACATAGGGTAAAATTCTTTAAAGGGTGCAATTTCAGTTAAGGCTAAATGAATCGATTAATTCAGAACTACTTGACTATATATGGAAATATAAAATTCCCAATATTGGTCAAACAAACAGAATCTATAAGCGCACAAATTCTTAAAATTGTATTACCTATTATTAAAAGTGCTTATCTTCCTAGCTATATTTTTCCTAGCTATAATCTTAAACAATATGTTTAAAAAATATTGTACTTATAATATGCATACAAAAATATGCACAGGAGCCCTGGCCGGCGTGGCTCAGTTGTTGGAGCATCATCCCATAACCAAAAGGTTGTAGGTTCGATTCCCAGTCAAGGCACATGCCTATAGGTTCGGGTTCATCCCTGGTCTGGGCGTGGGTGTGTGAGATACCTAATCCTGGTGGGGAGTCCCAGTCTGGGTGCGATAGGAGGCAACCTTCCAGATGTGACTAAATTAGGATTTTGAGGTGGGAAGATTATCCTGAACTACCTTAGGACCCAATGTAATCACAAAGGTCCTTTTTTTAAAAATTTATTTTTAGACAGAAGGGAAGGGAGGGAGAAAGAGAGGGAGAGAAACATTAATGCGTGGTTGCCTCTCATTTGGCCCCCATTGGGGACCTGGCCTGCAACCCAGGCATGTGCCCTGGCTGGGAATCGAACCGGCAACCCTTTCACAAGGGTTCTTTTAAGTGAACAAAGGAGGCAGGAGAATCAGAGAAGGAGATGTGGCAAGGAAAGCAGATCAGAGAGGCCACAAGCCAAGGCACCGCTAAAAGTGGAAAAGGCAAAGAAGCAGGTTCTCCCCTGCAGCCTGAGGAAGGCAGCCCCACTGATGCCTTTTTCAGAGAGAGAGAGAGAGAGAAAGATTTGACATATAACATTCTCTTTGTTTCAGATGTACAACGGTAATTCAATATATGTATACAGGTTTTGGCAAAAGTACATTTACAGTTGTTTGTATGGAAAATAATACAATAAATAATAATACAAGAATCAACCCTGTTTCACGTACTCACAACTGTAAACCTCCTTTTACCCCAATGATCAACACAGCAAGTCTAGTTAACCTCCATTACCACACGTAGTCACCCATCTGTGTGTGTGACGCCTACACTGCTACCTTGACTTCAGCCCTGTGAAACCCATTTCAGACCCAACTGTGTTCTTTCAGACCATTAAGTTTGAGGTAATTTGTTACAGCAATATGAAACTTATCTATGGTATGGTGAATCTATGTTCAGATTCATAATATTATTGTCTGTTTAGTAGCTATCTGATAGGTATCTCAAACAACATATCCCAAATTAAAACCACTTTCAACTCCCCAAACCTGGTCACCAACATCTCCCCCATCGGCTGGCATTTCTCATTGGTAAATGGCACCAATCACCCAATTACTAATGCCAGACACCTGGAAGTCATCTTGTTTCCTTTTTTTTGCCATCCCTTCATACCTAGTCCATAATTAATTTTCATCAATTCCACTTCCGAACTAAATCTCATATCCATCCACTTCAAATGAGTTTCACTGACACCATTTTTCAATTAATTTTTATTCTCTTTAAGACGGAATATATGCATATACTACACAATACACAAGGATATTTTAAATAGGAATTTGGTGAAAAGTCCGACTCTTCCCAGCCCCATCAGATGCAGTCAGTGTGGTACCACGTTTGTTATGCATCCTTCCAAAGACTGCCATCGTTCTTGATCCAATCCACTGTCCACACAGCAACCAAAGTGATATTTGAAAAAGAAATCCAATGGCACTTTATTGGACAAAACCCCTAAATGTTTGTCCTTTTGTGCCAGACGTGACCTTTCAGTGGCCCCAAGCTAGCTGCAGGGGAACTAACAGATAACGTCCTACGCAAACTAGAGCTTTGTCATTAATTGAAAAATCAAGTGCAAAAGTTTATGATATTCACCTTATGTAAAAACTTTCTTTTTCTTTTTTTTAAAAACATTTTATTCATTTATTTTAGAAAGAGGGGAAGGGAGGGAGACAGAGAGGGAGAGAAACAGCAATGTATGGCCGCCTCTCACATGGCCCCCACCGGGGACCCGTCCCACAACCCAGGCATGTGCCCTGACTGGGAATCGAACGGGACCCTCTGGTTCCCAGCCTGCGCTCAATCCACTGAGCCACACCAGCCAGGGCTATGTAAGAACTTTCAATGAGTTGTTAGACTGTTTAGTTTCACCTGTAGTTGTAATGGTTTACAACCATTACCTAATGGTTGTAAAAAAAAAAAAAGGTTTTAATGTTTTGTTATCACCAACTCAAAGTTTATCCGCGATGACTCAGGAATTTGAAACAGTCATTTAAGAGTCTCCATCGGGACCTGTGGAGCGTTTTCCCACCACTTTTGGGCCACAGCTTTGTTCTCTGGCCGTCCCTGGGCCCGGACTGATTGGGGTTTCTCTGCAGAGGGAGGCCCGGGAGGAGCTCCTTATAATGATCAGCTAGTATTTGCCAACAGAGCCTTCTAGCAGTCGGGGTTCTGAAGTGGCAAGCCTTAACTCCGGAGACGTGTCTGGGTGGACCGGCTACACGGCAGTATTGTTCCGGCCGCGGCCTGCGAAATGACTGAAGGAACGGAGGGCCAAAACAAATACCCTACGGGAGGTCTCCGATTTCCGAGCGTTCGTGTAGCCGGCGAGCGGGAACTGGGACCGGCGGTAACAACGACGGCACGGTCACAGAAGGCTCTCTGCCCGCCCCGCCCCCGTCCCCGTCCCCGTCCCCGTCCCCGTCCCCGCCTCCGTTCCCGCCTCCTCAAGAAACCTTTTGGGGGAAAAGGGGGGGCGTAGAAGGGTACAGCCAATCACAGGATTCCTCTCAGGTGACGTAAAGGCGCGCTCGCCGATTCGGCGTTTGGGGTGGGTGTGCAAGGGGGGTGGGGAGCCGGGGTCGAGCGGCGAGTCGGCGGCGGGTGGGAGTTGCGGAAGCCGGAGGGGCGGGCTTGCGCACTGCCAGCCTGCTGGCGTCGCCTCCGGCTCTCGCCCTCGAGGCGTGGCAGCTGCGGCGGCGGCGGCGGCGCTGGGGGGAGCCGGACTACTGACTGGTGAGTGCCACGCGTCCGGCGGGGACGCGGGGGCGGGCTCCGGGAGAGCATCCTCCTGGCCTCTGGGGCCTCTTCCCCGGCCCCCAGTCCGCGGCTTCGCGCCGCGCCGTGCCCCCCGGCCCATACCCGACCCGGTCCGCGCCTTGTCCCCCGCGGGCCTACACGCCAGGGCCCCTCTTTAGTCCTGTTATAGGCCCCACCTTGTGGCGGGTGGAGCAGACAGGTTCAATGCGGCCCGGGGCGAGTAACCGGGAAGTTGTGTTTATATGTGTGTGTGTGGCTGGGCGGGGGGAGCGGTGCTAGAGGGAGGCCCGGCGTGACTTTATCCCAGGGCAGTGCTGTGTGGTGAAAACACAGGCTGTCCTGAAAGATGATGTCCGTTAACAGGGTTGTGCAAGAGAGGACAGAGAGCTACTTGGTAGGCGAATTGCTCTGGGTGTAAAGGTTGAACTAAAAGATGATTTTGAAGGTCTGCGCCCAACCCTGACCGTATTCTTAGTCCGGGTTTCCTTGGAAGTTTGATATGCGTTTATTTCACACCCCACCCCTCCATCCTGAGCACACTTGTAAAACTGTTACAGCACGAAAAAGTATTCTTTGCTCCTGAGACGAGGACTGGGGCACAGCCTAGCGTTATAGATAACTGGTTAACCCAATTGTGGAAGGCCCGAAAGAAGCCAAACCCAGTGATCGCTCGCGAACAGGGTTCCGCGTTTCAGACCACGTTTTATATAGTCCCTTCCTTCTTTTATTCCTGTGAGTCTCATCCCCTCTGGACTGAGGGGAAAGTGCTGCGCAGCAGTCCCCCTTTATCCATGGGGGACCTGTTCCAAGACCCTCAGTGGGCGCCTGAGACCAGCAGATAGTACCAGACTCTATATATACTGTTTATTTTCCTATGTATACATACCTGTGATGAAGTTTAATGCCCTTTCCAAAGCAATTATGCACTGTCACTTTAACTTGTGCAGTTTGAGGTGTGACAGCAAAACCAGCAGGATTTTTTCCCTTCACAATTTCACACACAGAAGATTCGTTCTTACTGTAGATCTTAGCCACCTCAGCATATGAGTGTTTTCTTTCCTTACTCAGTTTAGAACTTGCGCGTTTTCAGTTTAAGGAAGCACTTCATGGCTTCTCTTCAGCATGTTTGAACTGCCAGCGCCACTACTCTTACCCTTTGGGACCATTATTAGATAAAATAAGGACACAAGCACAAGCCACTTGAACACAAGCAGGGTGATACTGTGACAGTCGTTTTGATAACAGAGACTACGACTAAGTGACTTACAGCTGCGAGCGTATGTATCACACAACGCTGAACAAAGGGATGAGTCACATCCCAAGCAGGATAGAGTGGGATGTCATGGGATTTTTATCACCCTACTGAAAACAGCGTGAAATTTCAAACTTAACAATTGTTTATTTCTGGAATTTTCCATTTAATAGTCTTAGATCATGGATAACTGAAATGGCAAAAAGGGACACATCAGATGGGGGGGTTCTGACTGCTGGGTTGGATTCTTTTTTTTTTTTTAATTTCATTTTTTTAATTTGTATTTATTGATTTTAGAAGGGGAGAGAGGAAGGGAGAGACAGAGAGAAACATCGAGGATGCTATTCCACTCACCTGTGCATTCTGCATGTGCCCTGACCAGATAGAACCGGAACCTTGGCCTACTGGGATGATGCTCCAACCAACTGAGCCACCCGGCCAGGGTGCTGGGTTTGACCTTGGTTTTGGCAGTTGTTAACTGTGATTTGGGGCAAGTGAATAATTTTCCACTGTACCTCAACGTACCCATTTGTAAAATGGGACAAATAAGATAGGGCCTTGAGGATGAAATGAGTTAATAATTGGAAAACTTCTCAACACAGTGCTTGGCACCTGAGAAGTGCTTAGCAAATGTTTACTGTTAAAGAAATATAGGGGCATTTACTTATATATACATAGTTCATCTAGAGAAGGATAGCTAAGAAACTAGTAACTCTTCGTTTCCAGGGAGAAGAACTGCATGACTGGGAACACAGAAGACTCTTGCTAATAGCCTTTTGTGACTTCAGTTTTATTTATTTATTTATTTATTTAATTTTTTTTTTAAGATTTTTTAAATTTTTATTTATTTTTAGAGAGAGGCGAAGGGAGGGAGAAAGAGAAGGAGAGAAACAGCAATGTATGGTTGCCTCTCACATGGCCCTCATGGGGACCCAGCCCGCAACCCAGGCATGCGCCCCGACCGGGAATCAAACCTGGACCCCCTGGTTCCCAGCCCGCGCCCAATCCACTGAGCCACGCCAGCCAGGGCAGTTTTATTTATTTATTTTTAAAAAGATTTTATTTATTTATTTTTAGAGAGAGGAGGGGATGGGGAAAGAGAGGAAGATAAACATCAATGTGTGGTTGTCTCTTGTGCACACCCTACTGGGGACCTGGCCCGCAACCCGGGCATGTGTCCTGACTGGGAATCAAACCTGTGAACCTTTGGTTCGCATGCTGGCACTCAGTCCACTGAGCCACACCAGCCAGGAGGTGACTTCAGTTTTAAACCATGTAAATGTACTACTAAATCAAAAAATGAGTTAAATTGTTATTTTTAAAAAAGAATTCACCCCTTAGAAAGGCATTTTACTAATTTTTTTTTAAGATTTAACGTCTTAACAGAGTTTTGGCCTAACTAACTTTGTATTTTTTATAGTTTATATATAGTTTATATTTTTTACAGTTTATGTAGCTAGCTTATTCTCAGTTTTGGTAGAATAACCTTTGAATTACCTGGTGAATGCTAAGCATTTAGTATTGCCAGATGGAAAGTTTACTGCTGCTCTTCTAAAATGAATACAAATTGACCAATCATGAATGATTCGTTTTTGCCTCACCCAGCAAACTAAATATCACCAACAGTTTATTCAGGTTAAATTGAATGATGAGTGGTAAAAAGGATTATGTACAAGAAAACTTAAAACAACCATTTAAAAATTTTTTAACGTAATGATTTTATTTATTTATTTTTAGAGAGAGGGGAAGGGAGGGAGACAGAGAGGGAGAGAAACAGCAATGCACGGTTGCTCCTCACATGACCCTCACTGGGGACCTGGCCCGCAACCCAGGCATGTGCCCTGACTGGGAATCGAACCGGGACCCTCTGGTTCCCAGCCCGCGCTCAATCCACTGAGCTACACCAGCCAGGCCTTAACGTAATGATTTTTTGAGAGAGAGAGGAAGGGCAGGGGGAGAGAGGGAAAGAGAGAAACATCAATTTGTTTCACTTAGTTATGCATTCATTGGTTGCTTCGTGTATGTGCCCTGACTGAGGATCAAACCCACAACCTTGGCGTGTCAGGTTGATGCTTTAACCAACTGTGCTACCTGGCAGCTCCCTTTTTATTGGCATCCTTACTCAAGCTTTTCTGGATTCCTGAGTGCAAATTGTAAACATTTATACACTTCCTGAGAGATAAACTTTGAGATCATTCCATGAAGTGAAATTTTACATTGATATAAATAAGTTTAAAATGCTCCATAAAACATACCTCTAGTCCCTTGTCCCTGATTTTTACTTTTCGAGTGGGGGGGTGGCGGGTAGGACCGTGCGGGGATAGGAAGGCAGAGGCGTGAAGCGACAGTGTGTGTGTGTGTGGCAGGGCTGCAGTGCTCCGAGGCAGGCAGCAACCGAGAAGGGTGGGGTGTGGAGGGATGAGGATTATGTGAAAGTGGAGGTGAAACTAAGTCTGGGTTCCGAGGTAGGAGGAAGAGTCTAGGGAAGAGGGAAAAGGAAGAGGGTTAGGTAGAGGCACTGGCATCTAGAAAAGCACAGACCCGGAGATCCACTGGTTGAACTTCAGGGACTTTGCATGGCTTCGGCACAGAGTCAGGGTACTTGCAGTGAGGGGGGACCGGGATGGGAACATGGGCTACGTCCAAATCAGCAACTTGGACCTTACCCACAGGGGATGTATCCTGTTTAGCCTGAAAATCAGATTTATGAACTTCGGAAAGATCACTTGGAAAGTTTTATGGGAGACAGGCCAAGACTAGAGACGGGCAAATTAACTTCGACAGTTATTACCATAGTTCAGACCTAAGATGAGGGACTGGACTAGGGGGAGCCCTGGTGGTGGGGATGGAGAGGGGGAGACAGTTGAAAGAGTTCATGAGGTGGAATTGGTAGGGCTGGAGGAGGTACAGGGTGAGGAACAGAGGAGACGAGGAGGTCAAAGCATTTGGGTGAATGGAAGTTCACAAGTGACTTAGAGAACAAGGACGGAGAAACAGGTTTGGAAAGGAAAATGAGTTCTATTTGGGACAGTGACTTTAAGGTGCCTGCGGGACAGGAAATTCTGGTTGGCATTTGGAGTCGTCAAGTTTGTAATCACCGGCAGTAAGTGCTAAAGGGGCCTTAAAGGTAGGGCTGTGTGGTTGTGGCTTTGTTTTTGGTGGTAGTGGTGGCTTTTTTGGGGTGGCGGTTGTTTTAAATCTTTATCTTACTCATCTTTCTCTTGCTCAGCACTAATCACAGTGCTTTGTATATGGGGGGTGTATGGTGTGAGGTGGAGTAGATCTCATCCCTTGAGATGTGATCTCGAATCTTGAGGAAGTGATTTCCCCTCTGAAGACCTGTTTCCCTTTTTGTTAGTGAGGGAGTTGAACCAGGTCAGTAATTCTCAACGTTTTGCAATAGTCTGGTATGTTGGAATCAATCGTGAGGTATGGCAAGTAATTTTTAACTAATTAAGAGCTGATGTTTCATCATCTTTGAAATGAGACTTGATTTATGTCACTGTTTCTTAATTGCATTCCAGTATGTTAAGTTTGAGAGAGCGGGGTGGAGTTACAGTTAGTCAGCTGGGATTTCATAACTCTGGATATACCAGCGGCTGTGTCCCACACAAATGCGGTGGGAAAAAAGGTCCCTACCGCAAAATTCTGTGTGTATCTAGGATATGTCATCCTGATCATAAATCATTTTTATTTTTGCAACTTCAGGAACTCTATTTTAAGGACCTTTTCAAAAGAAAAAAACAAGTCATGGAGAAGAATGGGAATAACCGAAAGCTTCGGGTTTGCGTTGCTACTTGCAATCGTGCTGATTATTCTAAACTCGCACCAATCATGTTTGGCATTAAGACGGAACCAGAGTTCTTTGACCTTGATGTGGTGGTGCTTGGCTCTCACCTGATAGATGACTATGGGTAAGATGAAAGCATTTTCTTGTGATATTCTTCATTGCAACATGGTGTACTGGGGAGCGCTTGGACCTAGGAACTATGCGGACCTAGCTTCAAATCTCAGTCCTACCACTTAGTTTTTAGGTGGCTTTGGAGAAGTTGCTTAGCATCTCTGAGCCTCAGATTCCTCAATTATAAAACAGAGCGAAAACCTACGTTGTAGGTCATCATGAGGAATGGAGATCGTGATATAGAGGATTCATCACAGCGATGCTGTGTAATAGATGCTTCATGCTGTTATTACATTCAGGAGAAATGCAGTTATATACTGTGTGGTATAAAATGTGACTCCATGTAATTCATTTTGTGAGTTCTAATGGTAATTCTACACTAAAACTGGTATATAGCTCAACAGCATGTAAAATGGTAGATATGAAACAAGATTTCAAAAATCTAATTGATTTACAAGGTAACATGAAATATCATGTTACCATTACCGTTTATATTTATTTTGATTGATCAGAGTCAAAATATGAAAAATGACAAGTTGGGAGATCCTTGAGGGTGCAGAATATATAAACCGAAGATGAACATTCACTTTGTTACATGTAATAAAGTGGCATTAGTTCACCCTTGTGGCATGGAAATGTTAGTGCAACCTCCAAAGACGGTCAAAAACACAATATTAAATGTGAAAGAAGCTTGTGTTAAAGAAAATTATCTTTTTCAGATTGTTCTTTAAAAACAAGATAATAGCAACAGAAAAAAACAAAGAAAAACTTGCCTCCAAAAACCAACTTAGCAATTTGATTCTAACTTAGAGAAGAAATGTATGGACAGTTCAAAATTTCATAACTTTTAAAAATGTGAAATGAATTCTGCCTAAGAAAACTCACTTCTTATACACATAGGACACAGATAGGATGAAATAGAAGAGTAATGTCAGCTAGAGCCTGAAATGGAAGTCTAAGCGGGTTATTTTACTTCTGTGAGAGAAGAGTGACAGAAGACTGGTGGGAGAGGCCCTCAAAGAAAGTGTGGTTGGTTTCTTATCTGCCTGCCACAGTAACTAAGCGTGGGAAGGTAGTATTTTTTTTTAAATTAATTAATTTATTTTTAGACAGAAAGGAAGGGAGGGATAAAGAGAGAGAGAAACATCAGTGTGTGATTGCCTCTCACATGCCCCCTACTGGGGACCTGGCCTGCAACTCAGGCATGTGCCCTGACTGGGAATCGAACCAGCGACCATTTGGTTTGCAGCCCGCGCTCAATCCACTGAGCTACACCAGCCAGGGCAGAAGGTAGTATTTATGTGGTGCTACTGTTAAATAGGAAATTTGTCCAATGCCTAATGGAAACGTATGTTTAAAGTACATTCTAACAGAAGAAATCGGTTGCTTCCGGGGAGAGGAACTAGATGACGGGAAACAAAGTGAGAAGGTAGTCTTTTCACTGTATAACCTTTTGTATCTTGAATTTTAAACCATGAGGATGTATATCTACTTTAAGAAGACATTAAACCAACAGAAAAAATAAGCTGCCTTTCTACTTCAATTGCTTGGATATTTTTTTTTTAAAAGAGCATTTTTATGCTCTTAAGAATTGGGCAAAAAAGGAAAGGAAATCAAATAAATAAAGACTACTTAGAAATTCATTTGTTTGTTTATGTTTTCAACAGTTTTTTAAAGAGACGAGGAATGCTTCTAAATATCCTCCAAGGCACAGGAAAGCCCCCTGCACAACAAAGATCTGTCTGGCTCAAAATGTCAGTAGTGCTGAGGTCGAGACACCTGGCTCTATGGTGTTTCCCCAACAAAAATGTTGGGGGGAAAATGGAGAGAACAGCAGCCAAGGTGGCAGAGTAGGTAAATGTAGCACTCACATTCTCCTACAACCACATCAAAATTACAACTAAACTACAGGACAACCATTATTCAGAACCCCCTGAAATCTAGCTGAACAGGAGTCCTACTACTAAGGATATAAAGAAGAAGCCACATCCAGACTGGTAGGAGGGTTGGAGACGAGGAATAGACTGGTCTCACACCCACGTGTGGCAGTTAAAATTGGGAGGGATATCTTGGCTGCTGTAGAGCAAGGAGTGCCAATCCCACATGAGCCTCCAGCCTAGGGTCCAGTGCTGGGAAGAGAAGTCCCCATAACTTCTGGGGGTGAAAACCACCCGGGACTGTAAGTCCAGCTGAGTAGGTCCAGCTAACTCAGCTGAGTAAGGCAGAGGGCTCCTGGAGTCCCAGACATTTCTCTTAAAGGGCCCCATGCTCTTATTCGGACCCATTTGCTCGGAGCTCCAGCGCTGGGGCAGCAGCTGGAAAAGTGCCAGGGACGTATGTGGGGTGGGGGTGGAGTCTCCATCAACCTAATACAGTTCTTCCTATCTTGGTAATTCCCTCAGCCCTTGCCCCAACTGACTTGCAGGCCCACCCAAGATGTTTCCACCAGCTTTTCCATACAAACAGACTGTCTTGGCTAAGGTGCAGACTTTCCTACGATCTCTCAAACAAGTAGCATCTGGTTTTGACACACCTTGTACCTCTTGCTAAGTGGCCCAAGGCCTGGCACTAGTGGAAGCCAGCCTTCGAAGGCACCTCCCAGGCACTTCTGAGCCCAGCACAAGTAGCAGCCATCTGCAAACCACTTTGCAGCTCATCCTGGGTGGCCCTGGCAGTGCACAAGTGGTTAATGACCTTTGCCTGCTCCTCCCAGGAGGCCCCAGAGCCAGCACTCCTGGTGGGCAGCTTTAGACCACACCAAAATACCCAACCACCTCCATGAGTGACATATTCAAGAGGAAGACTCAGCAGACACCTGAGCCCTGTTGAAGTGAGTACTGCTCTGAGATCAGCCACTGCACAGCAGATCCTCCATGGTGGTCATGGCCAGTCCTTGCAGCAGATTGGCCGGGGCAGGGGTAAATCCCTCCCATTGACATGCCAACAGCAATCAAGGCTCAACTACAGCATGAGGGTGCACACATCCTACATGCGGGGGTGCACCTGGAGCGCCCAGCTTGGCTAACTGGGGAGGCTGTGCCACTGGGCCTTATAGGACATCAGCATACAGCCACGCTGCCAAGACTGGGAGGTGTAGCAGCTCTATCTAATACATAGAAACAAACACATGGATACAGTCTAACTGAGGAGACAAAGAAACATGTCTAAAATGAAAGAACAAAATTCTAGCAAAAGAACTAAACAAAATGGAGACAAGCAGTCTATCAGATGGAGAGTTCAAAACATGAGTTATAAGGATGCTCAATGAACTTAGGGGAAGACCGAATGAAGTTAGTGAGAACTTTGACAAAGAGATAGGAAACATAAAAATGGAGATAGAAAACATAAAAAAACCAGTCAGAAGTGAAGAGTACATTACAGGGAATCAACATTAGAGTAGATGAAGCAGAGGATGAAATCTGATTTGGAAGATAAGCAAACACCTAATCATAACAGGAAAAAAAATTTTTTTAAATGAGGATAGTTTAAGGAGCCTCTGGGACAACTTCAAGCATACAAACATTTGCATCATTAGAGTGCCAAAAGGGGAAGAGAGCAAAGAATTGAGAACCTATTTAAAAAAATAACAACAGAAAACTTCCTTAACCTGATGGAGAAAATAGACATACAAGTCCAGGAAGTGCGGAGAGTTCCAAACAAGATGAACCCAAAGAGGGTCATACCAAGACACATCATCATTAAAATACCAAAGGTTAAAGACAGATAATCTTAAAATCAGCAAGAGAAAAGCAGTTAGTTGCCTACAAGGGAGCTTCCATAAGATCATCAGCTGATGCATCAATAGAAACTTTGCAGGCCGGAAGAGATTGGCACATAATATGCAAAGTGATGAAAAGCACCAAGATTACTCAGCAGAACTATCATTTAGAATCAAAGGACAGATAAAGAGCTAGAGTTCATCACCACCAAGTCAGTAATACATGAAATATTAAAGGTCTTTGTTAAGAAGAAAAAATGAACAATAAGATGGCAGTAAATACATATCTATCGATAATTGAATCTATAAAACAAAATCATAGATACAGAGAATGTTCTGATGTTACTGGATGGGATGGGGGTATGGGGAATGGGTGAAATAGGTGAAGGGATTAAGAAGTACAAATTAATAGTTACAGAATAATCAAAATTGAGAAGGGAGAGAAGTTTCCTGTATACCCCACTCCCCCACATATGCACAGCCTCCCCTGTTAACATCTTTCACCAGGGCGGTACATTCATTACAATTGATGAGCCTATATTGACACATCATTATCTCCCAGAGTTCTAGTTCATGTTAGGGTTCAACTTGATGGTATACATTATGGTTTGGACAAAGCTCTAATGACACAAACCCATCATTACAGCATCATACAGAGTTGTTTCATTGCCCTAAAATATGTTCTACCCTTTCATCCATTTCATCCCTTCTTCCTCCCAACCCCAGGCCACCACAGATTTTTTTTTTTTACCATCTCCACAGGTTTGTTTTTTTCAGAATGTCATACCATTGGAATCATAAAGTATGTAGTCTCTCAGATTGGCTTCTTTCACTTAGCAATATGCATTTAAGTTTCCTTCATGAATTTTAATAACTTGATAATTCTTTTTAGCACAGAAGAACATTGCTATAAACATCTGTTTTGCAGATTTTTGTATGGGTTGTGGACATAGTTTTCAGCTCCTTTGGGTAAACAGAGGGGCACGTTTTCTGGATTGTATGACTAGAGTATATCTAGCTTTGTAACAAACTGCCAGGCTGTCTCCCGGAGTGGCCGTACCATTTGCATTCTCCGCACGATGACAGAGCGCTCCGGTTGCTCCACATCCTCACCAGCCTTTGGTGTCGTCGGTGTTCTGGGTTTCAGCTATTGTAATAGGTGTGTGGTGGCATCTCGCTGTTGTTTTAATTTTTATTTCCCTGATGACATAGGGTGTGAGGCATCTTTTCATCTGCTTACTTGCCATCTTTATATCATCTTTGGTGAAGAGTCTGTTAAGGTCTTTAGCCTGTGTTTTAATAGGTTGTTTTATTTGTAAGTTTTAACCCCATACGTCAAACAAGAAATCCTGGGACATTAGAAAAGGTTTTGAACTGTAAAGTAAATATTGCAGTATACCAAATTTGTGGGTATAGATGAAGCAATGCTTACAGGGAAATTTATATCTTGAAATACCAATATTAAAAAGGAGACAAGTTTGGGGGGTGGGTGAAGGTGGAAGGAGGGTATAAGGGGGTAAATGGTAATGGAAAAAAATACAATAAAAAATAAACTATTAGATACGTCCCAGCCAGTCAGAGGCATACATAGATACACTTTGCCTCCTC
>PVJI01024235.1:0-22252 GCA_004026765.1 Micronycteris hirsuta
GGTCCAGTGGCACAGCCTACCCTCTCATCCAAACTGGGTCCTCGAGGTACACCCTCCTCTTGTAGTTGAGACTTGGTTGCTGTTGGCATGTCAAGAGGGGGAGATTTATTCAGGCCAGTCAGTTGAAAGGACTGGTGTGACCACTGACCAGTAACCTCTGTTGGAGGATCAGTTCTGCAGGGACAGTGTGGTGGTGCTCTGACACCATCTATAGCTGTACATGGGTTCTCAGGCTCTTTGGTTTCCTCTGTGGTGTAGGCCAAGGTCAGGCCACACCTGTGTTTTGCCTGGCATCATTCTGCCTGAGGTACAGGAGGCTATGGGCTCGCTGAGGTTGGCCATTGCCAGTTTGAGAGGATTTAGGAAGTTGTGAAGCATGAGTGAAGATTAGCCATTGATATGAAAAAGTCTCTGTTAACAGCTTTGGTGGGCCTGTATGTTGGCTGTGAGAGAGTCTCAGGGGATCTCCAGGGTGGGGCAAACAGCATTAGCCAGGTTTATGGAATCTCAGACGTGGCACCTGCCTGTTGACTCTGTGGCTCTGTGAGAGGAGAGTTCAGAAAAAGGACAATGGCCTTTTTAGGTGGGAGAAATCTGTCCACCAGCTCTTGCCTTGATACTAGACCCTTCACTTCCTCCCTGTATGCCTCTATGACTTTCAAGCTTCTACCTTTGTGCTGAGGCTCAGATGGAGTGATTCTGAGTAGGTAAGTCCATGTGTGGGTTCTTTACAAGGATCTGATTGCAGCTCCAGAAGTTTCTTCCACAGACTGAGCCCTCACTGTTTTTGCAGCCAGAAGTTATGGGGACTTATCTTCCTGTCACTGGAACCCTGGTCTTGGGGACCTGATGTAGGGCTGGGACTCCTTGTTCCTGAGATATCCCTCCCAAATTTTATCTGCCACAAGTGAGTGTGGGACCAGCCTGTTCCATGTCTGCACCCCTACTACCAATCTGGATGGATCTGTTTCTTTACTTCCATAGTTGTCAGAATTCCATTCAACTCAATTTCTGACTGTTCTGAGTGATGGTTGTTCTATTATTTAGTTGTAATTTTGATGTGGCTGTACAAGGAGATGAGCCATGTTTACCTATGCTGACACTTTACCAGAAGTTGAAAGACCTGCATGTTATCTATTTTTTAACTTAAAGCATTCATTTAAGAAGAGATCTATGAGCTACCCATATGTATGTTTTATACTTGCTTTTCACCTGTAAACATTCTGATTTCTTTTTTTTTCCCTTAACTGAGAACATTTTTCCATTGCTTTTAGAGAAAAAGGGAGAAAGAGAGGAAGGGAAAGAGATAGAGAGAAGGAGAAAGACAGAGAGAGAAACATCAGTGTGAGATAAACAGGGATTGGTTGCCTCTCATATATGTCCCTACCTGTTACAGAAACCACCCCCACCCCCACCGGGAGTCTTTTTGTTCTATGGTTTTTCTTTGTCCACTGCCAGTAGAAATTGTGGCTCTCAATGCCAGAGTTTGGTAAAAAGGAAAGGAATTTTTTAATTAAAAGTTATACGTGTTTAGAGTAATGGCAGAATATTGCTATAATCGCGAAGTCCCTTTAAAAGGGACCTACAAACACACACACACACAGTCCTGCCTCCTCTTGCCAAAACAGGCCAGTCAGCAGTACCATATCTCAGAAAAAGCAAATAGAAGTCCATAGCTTGGCTAGACTCTAGTTCTTAATCCAAAACTGCATCCTCAAGGTGGGCCGGTGGGAGTCCTTCTGCATTCCTTCAAACTGTGTGGCCAAGAGAGAGAGCTCCTCACACCTGTTACATCTTGCTTTCCTGCTTCCTAGGCTTTGCAGTCAAGAGAAGCCCCTCTCCACTCCCAAAACCACGTAGTTAAACCCCAGCAGGGCTACCACACTTGCGTTTAAATCCTGGCACAGATCTTCCCCCTTAATCCCAGTTTTGACTCCTCCCACAGTGGGTTATACCAGCCAGTAGTCTGGTTTCTTCTGCCTTTCTTGGCTGCCATTGTTAGTCCAGGCAAGCGGGGCCATGAAGCAGAAGCCACCTGCAAGTTGCTCTCACAGGCACAGGAAGCCCCTCCAGCTACAGCACATCACAAGTCACAGTCATGCCCATCTCCCTGACCCTGAGCACAGAAAGGCACAGTGTTTGATGTTATTAAAAAACTGGCCAAGTTCTTCAGCTTTGCACAGTAACTCTCAATGGCCCTGCTCCACTTCCCTCATCCCCCAAGTGATAGCTATGGGGGTTCTCTCCTTTTGGTGGACCTTTAGCTCAACATCCCGTTACATATCGGGGATCTAACCCACAACCTGGGTATGTGCCTTAACTAGGAATCGAACCTGCAACATTTTGGTCTATGAGATGATGCTCCAACCAACTGAACCACACTGGACAGGGTCTGGTCTTTTTCTAGACCACAAATTTGCTTGTGTGGATCTGGTGAATCATATCATTGTATAAAGAGTGTTGTAAGAAATTGTATCCTTTATTTGTATATCATACTATATGTCCTATAAACCTTTTTTTTAACACAGCAACTATCATTCTATCAAGTTGAATAATTTTAGGGTTGTCTCTATGTCTTCCATTCATTCCAAAAATACTTACTGAGCAATAACTATGTAATGGTATAAGTGATCCACAGGAAAATAGGTTCACAATTTTCAAGGAGTTTCCAGGCTCTTTAGGAGAGCATAAAGTGATTTAAAGGAATGACTAAATATTGCATGACAATTGCTATGTAGATTTCAATCTCTCAAGTGCTAAATCTAACAAGGTGCCATTTTTTTGCTTCCCACACCCAACCTCTCAGTAAGTTATATTGATGTACTGCTCCCCAAATCCAACCATTTCTCATAGCTCCATCATTTAAAACCCTCATCTAAGTCACCATTATTTCTCACTTCAACTACTGCAATGGTCCCCAACTAGTCTCCTTGCCTCAACTCTTGCAGCTTCACCATCTCCAGTTTGTTCTCTATGCAACAGCCAAAATTATCTTCTGAAAGCATAAATCAGATCAATCCACTCTGCTGTTTAAAAACTTCCATGTCTTTTCACCACATTTGGAAAATAAATCTAAATGCTTTTCATACCCAACCAGTCCTCACTTGTCCTGACTCTTACCTACCTCTTCAACATCGGGTCCCACCATGTTCCCACCTTGTCCACCTCACCCCAGCTACAGCAGCTTCATTTCATGACTCAGAGATGCCAAACCCATTCCCATCTCAGGGCCTTTCAACTCGCTGCTCTTCTTCCTGTACCACCCTTCCTTTCTCATCACTTAGGTCTCACCTCTCCTGGCAAGCCTTCCCCGACTACCTTGGCTGAAATAATTGCCCTGTATCACTGCTCTGCCAAGTCCTTATCTCATCGTCATATTTTATTTTCTCCATAGCATGCGTCACTATTTTAAATCATGTTGCCTATTTGCTTACACAATAATCATTGGCCTTTCTCCACACTCCCCTAAAATGTAACTTCCAAGAAGTCAGAGGACTATGTTTTATTCATTGCTTTCTCCTCTGTGCCAAGAATGCCTGACATGTATTAGGCATTCAGTACACATTTACTGACTAAGTAAATACAACAGTACAAATGAGATACCTCTAACTCAAACTGGAAAACCAGGGAAACAAAAGAGAAAGTTAAAGAAGATAAAATTTTAGATAAATGGGAAACTACTGAATTAGTACAATATGGAATATATGAGTTAATGGGAAATTTAAAGAAAGTACAATAACTTGAGGAATTATTTCAAATGCACTTTCTGCTATATTAGCCCACAAAGCAAACTGACCAGCAGACCACAGAGTAGAGTAATGATGAATAGGAATAAGTTCATTGTAAGAATGTTCTAAGTACTATTTCTAGGTTTGTTCTGATGTTTGTGCTTATTTAACGTTGTTATGAATGATCTGGAGAAGAAACTATGCGTTGTATTAATGGAACTGTAGCTAATCCTAAATTGAGTTTTGTTGCAAATACTAGTAAGGACCCAATTCTCGAGTAATACCAAATACCTCAAAAAACTAAGTTGAAAATCAAGCACTTTTAAAAGTACAAATATTTGTGTAAAATTCACCTGAATCTAATTCTTATCAGTCATCAAATAGGAGAAAGCTGAGGAACTAAAAAGAACCAGTGTTAGATACCAGGCAGAGAATTAGATGCCGCTTGACAGTTCAAAAGAATAGTTTTTGTTTGTTTGTTGTTTTAGTCTTCTGGATAGATGGGAAACCTATTTTCCACTATGTGCAAGGAACTTCATCTATATTTTATTTATCTCCAGCCTAACTACTAAAGAGTTTATCATCTCTATCTTACATACAAGGTGGGCAAAAGTAGGTTTACAGTCATGAGTATGCAAAATAGTTTATTCTTGCATTATTGTTTATTGATTGTTGTATTATTTATTTGTATTACAATTGTATTACAACTATGACAACTATCACAATTACTTGTGACAACTGTATCAAATTTACTTTTGCCCACTCCTATATAAGAAAATTGGTGGGAGATTCAAACCTTGCTGTATCTATTTCTGATGTTCTTTTTCAGCATTAACATTTTCCTATTGCAAGCTCTGAGATACACAGCATTGCACAGAGCTAATCAGAAAATACCATTTCAGTTCACTTAAGATTTGCTAACACATTCAGTAAAAGCTATTAAGAAGTAAACAAAAGTAAGACAACTTTTAAAAAATCTGAATTAAAGTGTTTTTCTAGACCAGAGCTAAGAAAGCAATAGTATGACAAAAATGCAAAAATATTGACCTACAGCAAAAGAGAATACTTATCATCTGAAGTTACATAATGATTGATACCAAATGGCAAAGAAATGCACCACTTGCCCATAAACTTGTAAAGGGTGGCTTCCATCCATTGCGATTTCTAGTAGCAGATTAATGAACAACTGAATGAATGAGTAAATGAGCACAGATATTTTAGCCTATATTGTTGGAACAATCTTCAACGCGTGGACGAGGGGGCTGGGAGGAAAAATTCAGAGACGAATTTAGTATCAGGTGTTTGCTTTCTGCGCCCAAAATTTTGTGTTTCTCAAGTTCTCCAGTGATTCTTTGTTACCTTTTCAACAAAGTGAATGTGGTTTCAATTAGTTCCCTTTCTTGAACTAAATGATAGGCCCAAGTATCGCTGAGAGGGAACATCTTTACCAGTATTTTATGTAAACTTGGGCATTACACCTATAGTATTTTCAGCCTTCACATTTTTAATTTTTGTCAGGCACAACTATAACAAGATCCCCTAAGTCGATGTGCGACCAGAGGGGGAGAAAACTTAAATAAAGGAAGCATCCATATAAAGTAAACAAGTTGGAAAGACTCATTTTTCATTTGTTAACTAGCCTCCGCAAGGCTGTTGGCTGTGACAACAAATGATTTAATGAGTCCAATTTAAAATGGTGTTGTCTGTATAAGATAGATGTCTTGGAAAATACTTTTAAAAATCTCACAGCTATAGCAAAGGCTGCTTCAACATACCCTGAGAAAAATCTGCACAGCAGTTCCACTTTTTCCCTAAATTTCTAATAGGCTAGATATCAAGCTTATAACAGCAAGAAGTATAATACATGTCCCCATTGTACCTGTGAACATCTCCTTATGGTAACTGTTAATAAGATGCTTCAGGAAGACCAGCTCAAACACCATGAAGACTTATCAACCGTGTGGAAAAGTGATTAGTCAACAAGAGACTTTCTGACTTCGTGTCAATCATTTAAATGGCTTATTAGAATTACGCTTTGTCAGAAAAGGATGATGATAAAGAACATGATGTCCTTTGACAAGAAAAGGGACTCATCTCTAAGGCTGGGCACTACTTACTGATAGTTTTGGCATTTAATTTTACAGAGTTTATAAATGTATTAAATTAAGGAGATAAAACTTTCCAAAATCCATTTTTTCAAGTTCACAAATACATGTGTTCTCCCTCATGTGCATTTCTTTGGTAGCTTTTAAGAGCGATGAGCAAGTAAGAAGTGTTATCTCTGAATTCACATGATGCTTATCTTCATATAAATAAAAATTATATCTTTGATAATCTTTTAGTAATAGATAAAACATGATACAGCTCTGAGAGTCAGGTAGATTCAATTTTGTTGAATAACCTGACTCGGCTCAAAAGTAAGTATCTTGTTTTGCTCTTGAAACATGAATAAGCCTAAATTTGATTAGTCTTAATGTGTATCTTTACTTTTTTGAATATCTAGGTGGGGTGATTATCCCAATGTAACCATCGAAAATGAGACTGACTAAAGGCACCTCCATAAAGATATTCCACCTTGCTAAAAATGTTTTAAGATTCCAGGAATAAAACAAACAAACAACAACAGCCAAAAAAAAAAAAAAAAGCAAGAGCACCAATACCGAAGGGTGTATAAAAGGCTAGAAGCCCAGAGAGCAGTTGTGATTTAGATCCACTCTCATATTAAAATTCTCCAAAAAGTCAAAGAAATGAGAAAAAAGAATGTCAAAATATTTCCACATTAAAAAGGTAATTAATATACACTGAATAAATTATAGATATGTAAACGTACAGACCTAGCCATAATACAGATAACTTTTCAAGTCAAGTCTGGGTTTAGATAAATCTAGTTCATGCAAGTAGAAACAATGAAGCAAGCCATTTCTCAAAGCTATACATGTGTGTCTTCCCTGGCTTTTGTAGCAATCCAAAGGAAACCAACAAAGATGGAAGTGGGTGGGACAAATGATACCAAGAAGAAAGAGTAAATTGCTATCTGTCTAGTCTGTACAGAGCATGAACCTCACTACTCTATCTTTTGTTTGTGGTCCAAATCTCAGACCAGCATTATAGTAGGCCGTTCTTTGTATAGACCAAAACACATTTCAAAAGGTCAAATGTCGCATATCATTTTCACGATCCACATTTGTTTCTTCAGTATTAGGTGGTTTAAAAAAGGAATTTAACCTATTGAAAAAAAATTGTTTTGGATAACTGTAACAATCTCCTCAATCAAATGATACATATGATGCACAAGCCCCAAAACTATTTTGTCATGTTTGAAGTGGAAATGCAGTTAGAGGTTCAAGCCTGAATTGTCGGCATCTATTTATTGTAATGCAAATATTTATAGCAACTGATACTTTCTAAGTTTTAGTCCAAAAACTTTGGTAGTTCCAAATGATATTATTTTCATCCTTACTTCATTTCCTTTAACACACAACATTTATCCTCATTCTACTGTTCTGGCATCTTCTCGTTGATTTTTTATTTTATTTTATTATGTTCTTAAGTTGCTTCAGAGCATGAATCTTTCTGTTTCTTGGGGTTTTATTTCTCCAAAGTTGTGTTTTGTCTTTTGCACCATCATTTTTTTTTTAATTTAGGTTGTTTAGATAGCTGTGCCAAAACCTTTTCTTTGAGTGATTTTATCCCAATTGTTTTATGTTATTGTTTCCTTTTCTCTAGTAAGAGACTTTCTGATTCCTTCATTTAATATCAGAAATGACTTTGTGTTCTCTTCCAAGCTACCTAAAGTTTGAGACGTTATAGTTTTTCATGTTCCTTGCACATTTTCCGTAACTTCAGGGCATGGAAGAAAGGGTGAAGTGATCAAGTTGGCATAATGAACTAACTTCAGTCTCCTATAATCCCTGAGTCCTGCTCTTCTAGAATTTGTTAAATGCTTCGTACTGAAGCTAAATTCCTCTAATCGTGGAAGTATACCATTGCACCTAGGTAACAGTCTCAGACCTCAAGTTGTTCCTTAAAATCAGGGTTAGGATTGCCACTCTCCAATATCAATTTTCTTTTTTATAGTAATAGAACTAACTCCTGATATTAAGCTATGCTCAGTGCTAATCAAAATAAAAACTCCCTTGGAGTTGAGCGAAGTCATTAATTTCTGGCTAATGTGATGCAAGGAAAACGTGTGAAAGCTTTCAGGAACCTTCCTTAAGAGACGGCATGCTTGCTCTTTCCTTTCCTACATCCCACTGCTTGGAATGTGAACATCATCATCTTTCACGTGAGATCAAAACAACGAAGAGTTGCAGCACCAAGGGAGACAGATGCCTCGGGTCACCCATAATACACAGCATCATCACCCAGCCCGGGGCCACCTTCTAGGACATTTAGGGGAGAAAGAAGTAATGCATGTCTTAATTAGCTACTATTTTCAGTTCTCTGTCATTTAGAGCCTAATTGTGACCTAAATAACACAACTTCTTTCAGAGAAAATCAGCACTTGTTCATTTCTATAGTTTCATATTGTCAGCTAACAAGTTTGAGTAAGAAAAACATAAGTGTGTGTTCTTCATTTGGTTCTCTCTTGATTTGAAAGAATTAATGAGAATTCTCAAGGCTTTGTTAAAACATTCCCAAGTAGCTTTTCAGTAATGAGAACAGTATTGATCCACTCCAGAAACTCCTGTTTCTTTCCATAGGTGCTGCCTGTTCTGAAGTGTTTGATAGTGTTTTATTCTCTTCTTATTAGTTTTTGTTGGTGGCTATATTTTTCATCTGAGTCTTTGTTTATGTTTCTTTTAAATTTTTGATTTATTATATTAGAGATTCTACAATATGAGCCTATTTTACATTTTTAATGCAAAGAACAAGATTTGATTTTTGTAATATTGGTGGGACTTGTTTATTCCTCTTCAGGTCTAGAGCTATTTAGTAGGTAAACACATCTTTGAAGCTGGGAATCAGAATATATGATCACTGTGATGATTTGTTTCATGCATCAACTTGGTAGAACCATGGGATACCCAGATATTTGGTTGTTATTACATCCATTATTTTGGGTGTGATGGTAAGAGATTTTTTGTTGTTTTTTTGTTTTGTTTTGGTTTTTCGTGAGGGTGTTTTTGGATGGCATTAACATTCGAATCTGTAGACTGAGTAAAGCAGATTGCCTACTCACATGTGGGTGGGCCTCATCCAATCAGTTGAAGGACTGAATAGAATGAAAAATCTAAACTTCTTTTGAGAAGGGGATAACTCCTCCTGGCTGACTGCCTTCAAGCTGGGAAATCAGTTTTTTCCTGTCTTCAGACTTGAGCTGAAACACTGGCTCTTCTTGGGTCTTGAGTCTGCTGAGATTTGGACTGAAGCTACACCGTCACCTCTCCTGGGTCTCCAGCTTACTGACTGTACTGCCAATCTTGGGATATCTTGGCCTCCATAATTGCATGAACCAATTTCTTATAGGAAATTTTATATCTATATATATTATATCATATATATGTATCATATATGTATACACACACACATATATCTTATTGGTTCTCTTTCTCTGGAGAGAACTAATACAATCCACAAATACTTTTTTCCACTTCCAAAGGAAGAAAGATTCCAATGAATGACTGAGTATTTGTAATTTTCAGGGAAGTCTTGGCTATTGACAGACGTATCTTGGGATTTAGGAACCAAATAGATTACAGGATATTACATGATAAGCTCACAGCTGGGGCAAGGCTCAGAGTCAGACTAGACTGTCATATGGAGTTAGATGGCATCTTACACATTATTTGTATGCACTGATTTACGTAGGAGTCAATTCACAACATGGTGAGAGGGATTCAGATTCGTATACATATGTTTTTGGACTGGATTGGGAAAGAGAGACAGAAAGGTTGCCAGATGGCACAGGAAGATGGCAAAGCTCCTAAGAAAGAATTTATGCCAAAAGAAGAAGGAATTTGAAATGACAATTTCACAACAGGGTCTGAGGATTAGATGACAGCAAAGATATAGAGAGATGGCAGATACTGAAATCCTCCGCAGCTTGGCTTCCTAGTGGCAGTACATACTCCAAGGACAAAAAGGATTACCAGTGCGGACAGAAAGTGATGCCCCCAAGAGCTTAATATTTAAGGGCCCAAACAACCACCACACCATACAACTGAGCATTATAGATTCATTTTTTACTCTCATTGAAGATTGCTAAATTTTATAGAATAATGAAAATTAAGAGCATCAAAACTGGGGTGAATCAGCAGGCACCTGAGTGATTACAGCCGAAATGCAAATGAGATAACATGATAGAGGCTTATGTGAATTTATAAACTTCTGTAAGAAATTTTATGATTCCCCAAAATACCTGTGGATAGGTGGGACTTGAAACAGTACTAAAACTCCTGCATTAGCCTAGAAATGAAAAGCTTGAGTATTGATATAATTGACCTCATTCAAATCCATAGATGGGTGAAATTTTGGCATGTTTGGGTGATGTTTGCTACTCTTAGACCCCTCAAAGTGGTGACCTAGACAAAAAGCCCATAGATAACATAGGTTTCTGTTACCATCTTTAAGACAAGAGTATGAGGGACTAAGATCCAAGAGGAATTCTACTTCATGTCTTAGTCTAGTTGATTATACTCTTATAAATAAAACTAATTAAAATAGAACACATTTTCAGGATTCAGGGAGCCTTTCCTCAGATTTAACTTTTGCCATGCATAGCTATCTGCTGAGCCTTTTCAGAAACTGACAGGCATGTAGGCCTTTGAGAAAATTCCTCTTTTTTTCTTTTCTGAGCCCATTGTCTTCTGCGTGCTATTGGCAATGGCCTTGTTGATCTACTTAAGGTATGGCATACCATAGTAAAAAATGAATGAGATTTGAGTTTTTCAAAGGAATAATGCACAATAATATTAAACTCCTTTCCTCCTTCAGTATTTAAGTCCAAAAATGTCTAATTTGTTTCAGTTTTGCTAGCTGGCATTAGTCATTCAGTAACTATTTCCTGAACACCTATGTGCATAACATTGGGCAAGATTCTGGGAACTCCGTGGCAAACTAGACAGATCCAGTCACTATTCACACGGAGCTTGCAAACTGCTAAAAGGTGAACACACGTAAGAATAGTTCACAGAAAACTACAACGGCATGTGCAGGAGAGATAATATTATATAGTACAGAATAATAGAGTATAGTACAGTATAGTATAGTACAGTGTAGAGTAGTATAGTATAGTATAGTAGTTAAAAGCCTAGAAGCCAGAATCAGATTGCCTTTGTTTAAACCTCAACTCTACTATGTATTTCTTTATTATCTTTTCAGTTGGTTGTGTGAATAAATAAAATAATGAACATAAAAACATTCATTATATGTTACATAATTCTTAGCTACCATTTTCTCAGCTCTTCGTTTCCCCTGATATTGTCTGTTTTTATACTGCCACATGTGTATGTTGTCTGTCCTGTATATTGTTGTGATAATAATTGTTACTGTTACTTTTTACTATGACAACTACCACTACCACCCTAATATGTCTTCTTCTAACAGCACACATTTATTTTAGTAGGATTTTCTTTGAAGCTTCTTGTTAAAGTTCTAAGGCAGGGAGATTCTCTAAAAATGTTACTCATAGGAAGTCCATTGCCTGATAATACAAACAGGCAAAGTGGTGTTAAATTAATCTTGTTCCTTTTAAAAGTTTGTGCACTGTAACCAGTACCTGTCCACCCAGACACAGTCCTTCCTCTCTGTTTTCCTACCAGAGACCCGCTATGTTCTCAGAGAGGTTCAGTGGTGAATTCTTTGCTACTTTTAACAAGTTTAGTAATAGTATTGCCAGAGGGCTAACTGTCATTAGTGTCTTATCAAACTCCATGGGCATTATTTGATCTTTGAACTGTGTGTCTACAAAATCAACAAGCTAAAAATACTTAGAGATGCTACACCAGAACCATTCTTAGAAGTACCTATTTCTACATAACACTGAGATCTTGCTTTATGTAGTTCTTTATTTTAAAATGAAATTTATGTCCTTATTTCAATCTCTGCTAATGCGTATCCCTGTTGTGGGAAATGAACCAACAAGAAAAACTGATCATGTCTCTCTCTCACTGTTTGGCAGTCGTAGTCTTCCCAAGCCGATATTCTGGTGGGAAAAGTAACTGCCTTGCTGTATCTATAATTTATCAACATGGAAACACTATGGTTCTAATCATAAACTTTGAGAGGCCAGTCTTATCTCCACAACCGTGCTCTGCAAATTTTCTAATAGGAGGGAATGTGTTTCCTAAGAATAAAACAGCAATTACTGAAAGTTGGTGAGGGGAGAGAAGATGCTGATATAGAACATTCTGTGAAGATAAATGTAAAACCTATAGAGTTGAGGAGAGCAATTACAGGACATGGGCAGAGGAAGAAGTAAAGAAGGAGGCGGAAGCCCCAACATGGCTCACTGGAGAGGATTAGGAGCAGCAAACCAGCTGGAAGAGGAAATGTTAGAGGACTGGTCTTGAAGCTACATTTATAGAGCAGGGACATATCTTCACTTAAAGTGAATTTAACTTGGGGCAATATTGGGGAGGCTTTCAGGAGATTATGGGAAAGCTAAACCTCATGAATTCCTTTTTGATGTCAGCACTTGGGATGAAGGGGAAAGGTCATGAAAGCATACATGGGATCTACACCAGGACATGTTATAAATTCAGTAGCTACGATGGAACAGATGATAGAGTCAACAAATATAAAACAAGGCCATTGCCCAGACTGTATAGCAGGCCATCACCTGTGAAGGTAACCGGATGTTAAATCTACCTAGGAGAGTTGGAAGGAAGGCTCCACCCTTCATTCTCAAGGTGTACTTATGCTTACATGGCATTCTTTAAGAACATTCAAGTAAAAATAGCAGTTCAGTAAATGTTTCCTGAACAAATCTACATGTTCCCAGATCACAAAAGCTCCATTCATGCAGCACTTAGTATAATTATAATTGGCCTCTTATATACCTATCTCTTCCCGTGGAGATTACAAACTTTACAAAAGCATGAACTATTTTCCTATCTTCATATAATTAGTAATAATAATAATAACTAACATTAATTCCTCACTTATTTTTGCCAGGTACTACATGCATTTAATCTTCTCAACAACATATAAAATATTTATTCTTTCACAGATGCATACAGTTTTATTTTTTGAGCATTCAGTGGGTTGAGCAGTGTGCAAAACACTGGAACTAGATTAGCAAACAACACATACACTGATCTGGCCTTGACAAATCTTGCCTTCTAGTAAAGGAAACACAACCAATCAGACCTCAAAACACCAAAATAAATAAATAAAATAATTATAACAAATAATGTATTTGTCAGGATAAATAAGTTCAGAGAGAATATGTGGCTGATAAGGGAGACAGGAACAGAGTGCTACTTAAGATAAGGTGGTCAGTAAAAGACTTTAGAAAAGGTGACGTTTGCGTAAACATGAAAACAAGGCTGTCATGTGACAGTATGAGGGACTAGAGTGGAAAGGTGCTTGGCTTGTTTGAAAACCAGAAAAATGAACCACCCTAAAGTAAACAAGTGAGTTTAGGTGGATAGGGAGGAGTCAGGTAATTTAGGTACTTGCTGTAGACCATTGTAAGTAGCTTGACTTTCATTCTATGGGCAATAAAAGGCAGTGACATGTATATCTTCATTTAACCAATTAATAATTGAAAAAAATTGAGGTTCAGTGATGCTAATTAACATGTGTAGGGTTACCCAACTAGTAGACAATGAAGCTGGGGTGTGAACCCCCATCAGTCTGATTCCAGAGACCATTAGTTCTTGACCTTAATTCTTAATAGAGTGTCCAGTACATTGTATATTATCCATCAACATCATCATCACTATCACCACCGTGATAATTACCACTGTTGCCATTATTTTAAAGATATAGAATTTCCTCAAAAAACTAAAAATGGAACTGCCTTTTGATCCAGCAATGGAATTATACCCTAAGAATCCTGAAACACTAATTCAAAAGAACCTATGCACCCCAATGTTCATAGCAGCACAATTTACAATAGCCAAGTGCTGGAAACAGCCTAAGTGCCCATCAGTAAATGAATGGGTCAGAAAACTATGGTACATTTACACAATGGAATTCTATGCAGCAAAAGAAAGAAAGATCTCCTACCCTTTGCAACAGCATGGATGGAACTGGAGAGCATTGTGCTAAGTGAAGTAAGCCAGGCGGTGAAAGACAAACACCGTGTGATCTCATCTATAAGTGGAAGTTAATCAACAAAACAAACAAGCAAGCAAAATATAACCAGAAACATGGAAACAAGGAACAGACAGACAGTGACCAGAAGGAAGAGGGGAGGGAGATAACGGGGGAAAGAAGGGAGAGGGTTGTCAAGGACACATATAAAGGACCCAAGGACAAAGCCAAATGGTGGAAGAGTTGAGGCTGGGAGGTGGGGTGGGTAGAGCAGGGGAAAATGGTGGCAGGAAAATGGAAACAACTGTACTTGAACAACAATTAAAAAAAAAAAGAAGAGGAAGTCAAGACCTTTAGATTCTAAGGAACTTGCTAATGTCACAGCCAGTAAGAGGAAAAGGTAGTATTTGAACCCAGGTTCTCTAATTCTAACACCAAGGTGTTTGACCCCCAAATCTATACTATTTTCTGATAAATCAATAAACCAATAAGTATATAACACTGTATTTGGCTATGAGGGGAACTAAAAGATGAATAAGACAGAGACTTCACTTTTAAAGTGTTTAAAAATTAATATAAAGTAAGTAGGGATTACAGATTAGGCAAACGCACAGATAACCATACTAAAAAGCAGAATTTATTGTTAGCACATATGTATTTTTCTCCTGATATCTCTGTCCCTATAGCAAACCTAAGGGAATTGAATATTTTTTAAAATTTCACATATCACATCTGCTTTGGTAACTCAAAAGTCTTCATGGAAGAGCCATGAAAACAGAAAAGAATTTGACAGATGAAAATTTTGAGAGCCTTTTCTGAAAATATTTGAGTCTTTACTGAACACCTCATCTAAAGTTGCCCTCTGCTCCCCATCTCCCTCATCATTGGAAATTGTATTGGAATTTTGACATTGAGAAGGAACAATCCAGACAATAATAGCAGTGTAAAGGAGGCACAGAAGTGGGAGAGTGTAAGCGCAGTGCACAAAATTGTCAAAATAAATCAAAATAGTCAATTTGATTTTTTAAAAAAGAAAATTCATGTGGGGAAAGAAAAGACAAAAATCTTGGGGGAAAATTTTGCAGCTACATTTTGAAGAAATATGTTGTGTAGTAAGCATATCTGTTCTTCGTAGAACATGGCCTGATAAACTTCAGTTGAACTTTGAACAAAGAATTAAACAAGTTCAAGTATTAAATGAGTTCAAGTATCTGATAAGTTCTACATTTTTAAGAGGTTTGTCTTTGAAGCAAAGAAGAGTATTAAGTGTTCAAGACTCCCTTCTGTTTTCCGTTAGTTCCCTGAGAGAAAGGGAGATGATGTCTCATTTACCATGTGAGCGATACAGCCCTTAGGACAGTGCCTTCCACATGGAGGTACTCAGTAAGAGTTTGTCTCTGCTACAACATTCATGTTTGTTTGTTAGAAATGGCATTTTAACCCCCTCACCAAGTGTGACTCTCAAGAGGGCAGTATCACCCACAAGGGGTGTTTTAAAAATTGTGGAAATGTTTTTGGTAACCGTAACAAGTAAGAGACACTAATGGTATTTAATGTACAGAGACCAAAAATGCATAGGACCATCTTGTGTAACATAGAATTGACCCACATCCCACAGGATTTCTGAATGTCACATCAAATATAATTATGAGTTTTATGCCAAATTTAATTTTATAAGCAAACACAAATAGTTTCTACACAGTTTTAATATAATCTGAGGGAGCCTAGAAGGAGATTCTTCCCCATCACATACCTGCCGACTCAAGCCTGGCTGAAACCTTAATTTACAGCCTTATGAGATATCCTAACCAGAAGATCCAACAATGCCATGCCAAGATCCTGGACCCACAGAAACAAAGCAATAACAAATGAGTGTTTTTTGAAACCACTAAGTTTGTAGTAATTTGTTATGCAGCAAGAGAACACTAATGCAGATAGGTTAAATAATTTCTCTAGTTTGTACAAGTACTAAGTGATAGATGTAAAAAAGCACATACAGTTCTGTTCTCAATACCAGTGCTTTTTCAATGATCAGAAACTTTAACTTTGGGAGAAGGGAGGTTAAGCTAGCTCATGCTGAATGGCTTCAAGGCACTAATTAAATTACAAGGGGAGCCCTGGCTGGGGTAGCTCAGTAGATTGAGCGTGGGCTGTGAACCAAAGGGTTGCAGGTTCGATTCCCAGTCAGGGCACATGCCTGGGTTGCAGGCCAGGTCCCCAGTGGGGGCCACGTGAGAGGCAACCACACACTGATGTTTCTTTCCCTCTCTTTCTCCCTCCCTTCCCTTCTGTCTAAAAATAAATAAATAAAATCTTTAAAAAATAAATTAATAATAAATTACAAGGGGAGTCAACATGCAAGAGTGATACGGGAGAACGTATGGCTGTGGTGCCCAGTAAAAGAGTCTGGATACAGAAGATACAGATTTGGGAGTCTCTGTATTGAATGGTTACATAAAGCCAAGAGCACAAATGAAATCACTCAGAATAGTAAAATTGTGAAGAAGGTGTAGAATGAATATTTAAGGGGTCAACAGGACTGAAATCAAGGAAGAAGGACTATGCACATAATTAAGAGGGAAACTAGAATAATGATACATTGGAAGTCAAAGGAAGAAACAAGTAGAAGTCAGCATTACGCGCCGCACAGGCAGCGATAGGATAGAGTTGAAAACGCCTTGTTAGATTTCACTATTAGGAAGAGCTTGCTAAAGAAATTTGACTGAAGGCATGTAAGTCGACAAGTTGGTCCTGGAAATCTTCACACATCTTTGATCAGCATGCTGAGCAGGCTGTAGAACGATGCAGTGTGCACTGCTGTGACACTCCATCCAGACTAACATAGATCAATTCATTTCAATTTAGCTCCACAAACATTCACTGAACATCTATAAGTCAAATAGACTAGCTGAGTACAGTTGTGCAGATTCACTTAACTACAACTCATTCCACTTACATTTTTCCAGCTTAGTGACAACAATATGGAAGCACTTTATCAAATCTTCTGCTGAATTCAAGATAAAATATGTGTACGTATTTCCCCTGATCTATAGTTCTGTAGCCAGGCTCTCCCATGTGGATTCTAAAAATCTGCAGAAGTTTCACATATGAAATCCTAATTACTTCTCATACCTGAGTACACCCACAATACAAAGAAATTAGCAGAATTAGCTCAATTGCAAAACTGTCTATTTTGTTAATTTCATGGTAGTCCCTGTTTTTTTTTCCTTCTCTCAGATGCATGCTCTGGTTTCTAAAAATCTGAAGAAAATTGTTTTGTTAACAGCAACATAAGTTTTATAACTGACCATAACCATGTTATTTCTGCTTGTATATTTTTTAACCTGATTTGGAAAATTGCCATTTTACAAACTGCTCTGTGAGGAGCCTGAAGCAGTGTGTGAACCCACAGTTTTTTAGAAGTTTTGCCCTGAGGCCGATAGTCAACTAACCTGAAAGTAATGGCCACTGATAAGAAAGAGAACATTAGACAAAAATGGTTGTGAAATCTAGAAAAATGTAAAATATATCCATACCTGAAAACTGACCTCAAACATAGAAGTTACTGCTGACTATCATGTATCTACTCACACCAGAAATGTTTCAGTTAAAACTGAATGTGAGAATTAACATCAATGCATGATTTAATACTAAGGTAGTAAGAATGTAAATGTGAGGAATTACAAATGTGGCAGAGATTTTTAGAAGTACTTAAAACAGCCCTGGCTTGGTGGCTCAGTTCATTGGAGTGTAGTCCCCTACACCAAAAGGTTGCAGGTTCAATTCCTGGTCAGGGCGTATACCTAAGTTGCAGGTTTGATTCCCCAGTCCGGGTGCATATGGGAGGCAACCAATCAATGTTTCTCTATCATATTGGGGTTGTTTCTTCTTCTTCTTTTTCTTCTTTACCTTTTTATTCTCTTTCTCTCTCTCTCTCTGAAAATTAATAAATAAATTTTCAATAAAGGATAAAAGTACTTAAAACACATTAACCAAATATGTGCCAGATAAAAACTACATTTACACTATTTTGTTTTGCTCACTGCTGGGCTGCAGTCTCCTAGAACTATGTCTGGCACATAATAAATGTTCAAACGTTTAACAACAAACACGGTGCTGGCAGCACATAAAAAGTGAGAGTTTGGGGAAGGAGCTCACACTGCTGAGGAAGATCTTCCAAGTGAACGACTCAGAGAGGTATCAGAAGTTTCCACGTTCCCACTCTATGCCAGAGGAGGCTCCCAGAGAAAAGGAGCGCACCATACGCATGGAATCAGAGCATGCATCCAAAACAGCTGACCCTGGGATTGGCACATAATCAAGGATCAATCATACTGGTTATCATTTTTGTTTTATTTGTGGGAGTAGCTTGAGGACAAATCATTCCTGGTAAGGGACTGCTCTCGTAACCAATGGGCAGCTAAAAGGCCAAGAAAGGGGCATGTCCATTCCAGCTGCTATAAGAAGATACCACAGACGGTATGGCTTAAATAGGAGTTTGTTTCTCACAATTCTGGAGGCTGAGAAGCCCTAGGTCAGGGCGCCAGCCCGTCAAGTGTCTGGTGAGGGCCACTTTCTGGTTTACAGATGGCTGCTTTCTCCTTGTATCCTCACATGGTGGCTGAGGAAGCAAGCTCTCTCCTGTCTCTTCTAAAGACACTAATGCCATCATGAGGGCTCTAGCCTCATGATTTAATTACCCCCAAGGGCTCCATCCCCAAATAACATCATATTGAAGGTTAAGATTTCAACACATGAATTCGGGGGTGGGGGGGACACACAAACATTCACTTCATAACAGGGCTAGTCATGTGGCCTACTTAATATGCTCCCAGGGCAGCGTCCTATTTCCAAAAAGTCACTGGGCAGCCTGTAAACTGATGACTGACTGCCAATGCCCCCTCCCATGTCTGAAGGAATGTGGAGGAAGGTCTGACTTTCCTTTGGGAATAATGAAAAAGGTTTATCACTTTGTATTCATTCTGGCACCCAGAGGAGGGAATTCACATGTAAAGGACAGCTATGTTACGAAAGACTCAAGAATCAAAAGACTGAGAGACGTAAATTATAGTACTCACCACCACCTGAGTCTTAGAGTCTTTGTCAGACCAGGAGTGATCAGTGTCCTCAAGGCTGAATTTCAATGAGGAATTCCATAAACATGGGGTTTCAGTTTAAGAACAATTATTCCCCCATTTTTTTTCATTGCTCTCTTATCATGACATTCTCTTTGGTTCACATTACTCCTATAGTGCTGCCTTCCTGAATTTTTGCTATATGCTGCACCCTGATGTTTGTATTTATTATTTGTCTTTCAGTCATTAAAGTATATACATACATACATAGAGAGAGAGGTCCTCACTGTATTTGACCCTGCAACAACTAAAAGAGGTAAACATATTTCCATCCTTATTCGCAGAAGTAAAAGACTAGCTTAGAGTTGTTCAAGTTGGCGTAGTTCCTAAGTGGTAGAGCCACAGATTCGGGTAGTCGGATTCCAGAAGCCAAGCCATTAGCACAGAAGGTTGCTGCAAATCTTTATAAGGAATACTTGATCAGCGGTCTAGGTAGGATTGATACGTTTTAATGAAAATGTAAGTTGCACATGCTTTTAACATACCTCATTGTTGAAAATCATCTATGAGGAATCTGGAAAGAAAACATCGCTGTTAGAAGATACTAAAGTGGTCAACGACTTCAGTTACTGTGACAGCAGCTTTTCCTCTGACAAGACTAAGGAAATGAGCAAGCATGACAGATATTCTGCTCACTTATTAAAGTTTTTAAAGAGTGCTTGCACCTTTTGTCTTCACCTTTCATAGTAGCTGCATCATCATACCATTTGCTGCTAATGCTTTTTCAGTTGTTAGCTTCCATTTCCCATACTTGTTTCATTTTTTTTTTAATTTAAAGTCACAATATCTAGAAGGTGAGACTGAAAAGTGGGCAAAAAAATAAAAATTACTCATTGGGGTTTTTTGTTGTTGTTAGAACAGTAAGGCACAATAATCACTAATTAATTGGTGTTTTTCCAGTTTAGAAGTTATTAAAATTATTATTTGGTGTCTTTTTTGTTTGCTTTGTTTATCACTTCATTTTGTACATATTTTCCTATTATTAGTTAGTTCTTAAAATGTTTCAGATATGTTACATTTACTTTTTTTGTTTTGACATTTTTCCTAAATGTTCATGTGAAAATGGATCAGATTTAAGAATCACAGTCTTTACTATGATCTCTGCAGGGCAAATGCCTTTTGCTTAAAAATTTAATACTCCTAATTAGCTGTGTTATGCTCTTTAAAATAATACCAAATGTTCTTTCTTCCTTATCTCTTATTCAAGATATTAGTGTAGAGACATGTGTAACTAATTTACTTATAATCCAAGTAAATATAGGTTTCTTGTTCTCTGAGAGTCTTTATGACTTTCAAGAGTTCTCATTATACATATCTGGTCTGGAAACTCATCTGTTGTAATGACTGCCTTGTTAAAAACAGCTAAAAACAGCTTAAACAAAACAATAGATACAACCTTTTAGTCTTGGAATAGACAAGCCAGGATCTAAAATAGTTTAATCACTTTATTGTATTTTGTGAATATCTGCTCGAGTCACATTATTTTCTATTTTATGTTCTGTTTAATTATCTGTAAAATTACTTGAAACAATTTCTATTAAAATGTTGAATAAAATTATTTTGCAGAGAAGTAGTCCATAATGAAAGATCACAATATTTATTGAACTCAATGATTTATCAAGATAAGTTACTGCTGGCCTTTGTGATCATAAAACTCTTAGTTCTTAGTCTTATTTCCCAGTGAGATTTATGCCAGTCTCCTGAATAACTCCCTTCCTTTTCTAAGGTAACACATGTAAGTCTCCAGTCATTTCGCCATCTTCCACTGACTTTGTAAAGGATGAACCAAGGAAGAGGCTTTGGTCTACAGGTCTCAAAAAACAATCTAGAGCATGTGAAAACTCTCCACAAAGTAGGCCCTTACCACTAAAGGCAGGAAGAATACTTGTTAGAACCAACTATACATATTACAAGAAAAAAACATCCATTCTCAGTGATAGTACGGTATAAATCTTTAAAGAAGACCACTTATCTTTCCTTGAATTATGCAAATTACATAAATATGTGGAGCTGAGCACATTCCTCTTAAAGGCTCTCTTAGTTTAAAAAAATGCTTTGCGGTCACAGTTCTAATAAGAACCTTGTGAAATTTTTAGCCTTGGGATCCCTACTCTCCAGAAGAAGGGGAGCTATCATCTTATTTAATCATCATAGCTATTCAAAGCAGATAGAAATTTTATCTTTACCTTTTATTTGAAAAAAACTAAGGCTTAAAGAACAAATATAAACTTTTCATGGCCATACAGCTTATAAGTAGTAGAGCAAGTAATAAAATTCATAACTATCTAACTTTAAACTTTATACTTTTATCCAGTGATCTGTGAGGGATACTTTGTACTAACTCATGGAAGCCAGTTGTTAAATAATTATAACTTTTTTGAGTTGGTTGTTAAATATACCCATTAGTAAAATCAAATTATATAAATTTACATTTAAATGAATTATGTAATAACAAAGGTAAAAGTAGTCAAAACAACTACTTTATTATCAATGCTCTGGAGTTGATGTATGTCTTGGTGTATCTGAATGGTAGAAACACTGTACAGTAGTGGGCTACTGCACATCTTTTTCCAACTCCATGCTCAATCAAGTCATGCTCCTAATTTGAAAGTGGCCATGCCGAAAGTATTTACACCATGGAAAGTAGCACCATTCAAACCAGGGCTTCCCTCCACTCCCCAACCCTACCAAGGCTTGTTGTCAGTATTAACTATTCTACTATGTAACAATCATCTTAATTGTTACATTATTCTACCCTTAAACAGTGCTTATTTCTCTCTAAGAAAATGTTACAACACAATCCATGTGTCAGAGAATTAGTCTTATCACTGCCATGTAATTTTGTACCCCTTTAGCTTAAAGATGTCACATATCCTTAAATATTCCATTCATTGTGGACCTGGGTAGATAAATAAACATTCTACATCCCACAATAATAGAAAAAGGAAAAATCCAATATCCTCAGACTTCTAGATGCCCAATACATTAAATGTATCACTTATTTAACAAATATTAATGAAATGATAGATCGTTGTCCCTCTTAAATGACCTTTCTGAGCAAGGAAGAAATCTAATATTTGGAAAAGAAAATGAAAAATACAAAAGATAGAACTTCTTGTTTAGACTACAGACAGCAAAAGAGACATAAAAGAATTTTAAATCAATTCTCTGTCTGCAGAAAATTTA
>PVJI01024236.1:0-22260 GCA_004026765.1 Micronycteris hirsuta
ATCACCTTCATCTTGAAAATGAAGAAACAGGGACACAGAGAAGTTAAGTGACTTATCCAAAGTCACACACTAGTAAGTAGCAGAGCTGAGATCTGAACCCAGGTGTCATGCTCAATCAACATGGAAGACCACTGGCCTAAGCCTGCACATTTCACTCTGCCCTCACCCTCAAACCACTATTGAAAGTACCTATTTGTGTAAAAATAGGAGAATCTATCTCAGCCCAAAAACCAGGACAGGTGCCAAGTGAATGCCAGAAGTGCTTCAAATATTTCTCAATGTATAGAAAAGGTGAGGCTTGGATTGAGGGAAGGGCAACCCAGTCTGATTCTCCCAATTTAAAAGAATTAAGGTGGCAATGTCTGAGTGGCGTGGGTGACTGACCAAACATAGGAAGCCAAAGTGAATCTTCACAGGTGCCTCTGCAGTCCATGTCAGCAGCAGGCGCTTTAACAAATATTCAGAATGGCAACTGCCCTCCTCTCAAAGACTTCAGGAGAAGCCAACTCACCTGCAGATCCCACCAACACGGATGGTGCTAAATCCAGCAGGGGGCACTGCAGCCTACAGTTCCTAACCAGGGCTGAGCCCAAGGTTAGAAAAATGGATGCGGGCCCAGCCAGGGTCAAGCTCATCCACACTGCCTTGGAAAAGGTATGTCTTCATGATTTTACACCTCCCCATTTTGGACTGTTGCTCCCTACCTACTCCCCAAAGAAGGCATATTAGACTAAATCTACATTTTCCCTTCTCCCTTCATGAGGGGTACAGAGTCCTTCTGCCAACAGTTCCAACCTACTAAAGCAGAGGTTGAAAACTGGTGGTGCATAGAATGAATCTAGCCCATGAATGTGCTTCAAATACACCACAGCTGTAATTCTCAAATTATTTGTTAACATCTAAAATTAGGAGACTCAGACTTGTCTTGAAAAATTGGAAAATGTGGACCTTGGTTCTTTATTTCATTTTATTTTTTTAAATACTCACCCAAGAATATATTTATTAATTTTAGAGAGAGAAAAAGAGAGGTGGGGTAGAAGGGAGGGAGGGAGAGAGAGAGAAAGAGAAACATCAATCAGTTGCCTCCCACCGGTGACCCAAGCAGAGATTGAGCCTGCAGCATTTTTGGTGCATGGGATGATGTTCCAACCAACTGAGCCACCCATTCAGGGCTGGGTCTTCGTCCTTTAAATAGCAGGAATTTAAAAAAATGGAGCTGTTTTGACAGGGGCACATGCACTAGATGGACACTCCCTGTTAGCACACACTTGACTAATTTCTTTAACCTGCTTGGCTTTGGAGTTGGACAGCCAGAAAAACAGGATACTGTGCATTCATTTCATTTCATGGGGGAAAGCAGCCAAGCCAAGAGAGGGTCCACAGTATAATTCAATTTGCATAGAGTTCAAAAGCAGGCACACTGTTTTCCATAGTAGCCACACCATTCTGCTTCCCACCAAAAGTGTGCAAGGGTTCCAATTCCTCCACAGGCATACCACCACTTGTCCTTTGGGTTTGTCTTTTGACTAGTGTTTTAACTAGTCTTGTCCTTTGGGTTTGTCTTTTAACTAGTCTTTTATCGGTCATCCTGATAAGTGTGAGGTGATATCTCAGTGGGGATTTAATTCACATTCCCTGATAATTAGTGACATTGAGCAATTTTTCATATACCTGTTGACAATTTGCATGTCTTCTTTGGAAAAATGTCTATTCAAGACCCTAGCCCATTTGGAGGTTCCTCAAAAAGTAAAAAATGGAACTACCATATAATCTAGCAATCTCACTTCTGGGTATTTATCCAAAAGAGTTGAAATCAGGATCTCAAGAAGATTTTAGTATTCCCGTGTTTACCGTAGCAGCTTTACTCACAATACCCAAGGTGTGGGGACAACCTAAATGTCCACTGGCAGATAAATGGATAAAGAAAATGGGGTATGCACATACAACAGAATATCATTCAAGTTTTAAAAAGAAGGAAATTCTGCAATGTGGGCCGACATGAATGAACTTGGAGGACATTGCAATACGTGAAATAAGCCAGTCACAGAGACTATGTGATTCCACTGACATGAGGTACCTAAAATAGTCAAACTCACGGAATCAAAGAGTGGAACTGTGGGTGCCAGGAGTTGGGCGGAGAGAGAGAAAGGGAGTTACTACTCAATGGGCATAAAGTTTCCATTAGGCAAGATCAATTAACCCCTAGAGCTCCGCTGTACAACATTGTGCCTGTGGTCAGCACACTGCACTTAAACATGTGTTAAGGGGGTAGATCTCGTTACATGTTCTTTCCAAAACAAAATAAAAATAAGTAGTTCAAGGGGGGAAAAAAGCAAAAGCAGGGAAACTACTGCTGATCTCAAAGGACAGGGTTGGAGGTGCAGGAACCAGAAGGGAGCACAAAAGGGCTTCTGGGTTCGGGTTACAGAGAAATGTTTACTGTACGAGAATTCATCAAGATGGGCATTTTTCATGTACGAAAATGTGTTTCCAAAGCTATATGACCAGAACCAGAACGTTTAAATCCAAATTCTAAATTCCTAGAAGATGGAGTCCAATCGTTCAAGCTTGGGGCAGATGTCTACATGCTACAACCCCACGGGGCTTCTGGAGGTGTGTATCTGGAGAAGCGGTTCTCAGGGGAAACGACCGTGTACTTCAGTCAGGTGTGGGCAGGTGGACAGGGCTGAGGTTGTGAGGCAGCTCGGGGTGCAGAGTAAGAACATACGCCGGAGGGCCAGGCTGCTTAGGTTGAATCCTGGCTCTACCACTCACTGGTCATGTGGTCTTGGGCAAGTCCCTTCGTCTCTGAGTACCACAGTTTCCTTATTTATAAATTAGGGGTGGTAACAATGGTACTCACCTCATAGAGTATAATGAAGAATAAAATTATCACATGTAAAATGCTTAAAACTAATTATATCTATAAATGCTGGTTCTTAGATGTCATTTGTTTAAAAAAACAACTTGAAAATCCTAGAATCCCAAACCAGTAGAGGTAGAGGGAATGAAAAAGTCAAAGACAGAGTGAGGGCTTGTGACTCCAGGACCAGTGCCTTTCACATCCTTCCAGGCTGCCTCTCCAGAGTCATCTGCCTTTTGAGTCTCTATTCTTCCACATCTGCAGGAACCACAGGCTAAGGTCTTCTGAGAGATTGTGCTTTTCAGGCTCTGAGGCTGCTCCCACCCACAATGAGGAAAAGCCAAAATAATTCATCAGACAGGATAGCTCTACTTCTCTCTGCTCAGTAGAAACTGTTGGTGTCTGTCCTCCAGATGCTGCACATCGTGGATCTGCTTCTTCCACCACAGCGTGAAGCTCTGTACCTTTTTGACAGTGAGGAACAAAGAGCTGGCGAAAAGCAACCTGTGCTGACCTGTGCATGTTGGTCTGCAGTGCAAAGCCATTGTTGGCACATGGTAAACGGGGAGCAGATCACATGGAATTCACTTCACAGTCAAAGAATCGCATTTTATCAGCTTACCATCATTTTATTAGACTTTTCCCCCAACCAGTCCATAAGGGGGTGACTCCATTTTTCCATTCCGTGGCAAGCAAGATGGATGCATGCTGTGCCAAAGACAAAGTGGGATTTTGGAAACCCACACTCTAAGATTTGAAAGGACCATTGGTGGTAATAATATGAGTCAGCACATACTATGTGCCAGGCAGAGCACAAAGCCTTCACAGTGGATTAATTCATTTAATACTCACCTGATGCCACCTAGGAGGGTGCTATTTTATCCTATTTTGTCAGATGAGGAAACTGGGGCAGAAAGAGTCGGTAACTAGCTCAAGATTATTCAGCTAGTTACTGGCAAACCTGGAATTCAAACCCAACCATTCCGGTTTAAGAGCCACAGTACAGTTTTGCTTTGTGCTGGTTTCCAGACTCAGCTGCTCATCAGAATTATGAGAAGGACTTTAAAATACAAATTCCCAGGCCCCGGTCTGCCTCTCTTCGGGTGAGTTCTGTTTTTAGCAGGCTACCCAAACAATCCTTAAGCATTCAACCTGTCTGCATTCTAAAGAGTAGCATTTAGAAATTGCAGTGGACATGTGCTGTTTTGATCTGTTCAACCTCTCTGCTTCCTTTTTGACAGGAGTGCTCCAATTCCCCTTCAAAAATCCAACACAGTGTTTAGCCTAGGAAGAAACACCGTAAAAATCCAACCAAGGATTTGTTAGAACCCGAGGTCAGCCAAATCATCTCTCTCCTTCTGGAATTTGAATTTCGGACCAAAGCAACATAAGAATCCAAATCAGATACAGCTGGTGTGATTTAGTTTATCCTCCAGTTCTCTGGAGTTCATCATACCCTTTCCAGTAAATTCCTTCCTAACTCAACTTAAGCAAAGGTGGTTTCTGGTGCATGCAACCAAGCAGCACTAATTAGCGGAAGAACCACCACTGTGGTAGAGCAGTTTCATGAGTTTTGAAAAATGTGTGCACCTGTATAGACATCATCTCAATCAAGATCTAGACATTTCCACCACCCTAGACATTGTGACATTTTAATCACTGCACAGCATCCCATCAGATGGATACATTTTACTTACAAAAGCCCTGATTGGCAGCATTCAGGTGGCTTCCAAATTTTTACTAATATGAATACTGATGCAATGAATACCACTTTAGCTAAATACATGTACATACACTTAAATACCGTATTTTTCACACTATAAGATGCACCGGATCACAAGACGCACCTAGGTTTGAGAGGAGGAAAATAGGAAAAAAATTTTGAAGTAAAAAATGTGGTAAAATATTTTACCTGCTCCTGCCTCCTGTGACCCCGCTCCACTGCCGCACCCCCATTTTCCTCCCAAATTTGGGGGGGGGGCGTCTTATAGTCCGAAAAATATAGTAATTCCTCAGAAAATATTCCTAAATTGTAATTCTTAGATCAAAAAAGGAATTAGGTTTAGTAATTCTTTGGTCAAAAATGTCATAAGGCTATTGATACATATTGGTAATTTTATCTTCAAAAAGATTATACTAATTACACTTACTAGTAATATTTTAGAGTGCATTTTTCTTCCCCTTCCTCCTTTGTATACTGTTGGTTTTAGTCCCATTTCTTTTCATATTATTACTAAGACCATATTTTATATCAATGTGTGTTTTGTGGTATATCTTTATCCTTTTTATTTTTAACCTATGTTCTAAGTTTCTCTTAAACTTTGCCTAGAACTATATGTTGTTTACCCAATCTGGTAGTCTTTGCCTCTCTTAGTAGAGAATTTCAACTCATTTACATTGGTTAGGCAACAGATACTTGCCTATCACTTCCACCATCTTAATTTATACTTTCCAGATTTCATAGTTCCTAGCTGGCTTATTTTTATCTTCATTCCTATATTGTGTTGCATTAATCAGAATTTTATTTGTTACTTTCATCTTTGAGTTGTTTCCTTCACCTTAAAAAATAAAGCCTATTTAAACCAAATGTCTATGCCAATAATTAAATAGTATTAAATATTTTATTTAGAAATTGTTCATCTAGATCAGCAATTTTCAACTGGTGTGCTGCGAGAATTTTTAAAACATGCAATACCTGACCATTTAGACAAGGGGCACTTCTTTTCCCTTAGACTGTCAAATTTTTTTAATGACAAAAAAAATGTCAACAGCCAACACAATAACCATCCGGTGTGAATGAATCAAAATTATACCTATATTTTTATCACAGCAGTGAAAAATATAGTGTGGTTTTTGGTGTGCCACAGAATTTTAGTAATTTGTTTATGTGTGCCATGAGATAGAAAAAGATGAAAATCACTGAACTACATGCATAGTTTACTTTCTTATGCCAATTTTATGAGGTTATGCTGATTTCTGTGGTCAAGTTAGCTTATAATAAACTGTGATAGCCATTGATTTGATCAACTCATCAATGTTTCCCATCCTTCTTCTTTTTAATATATTTTATCGATTATGCTGTTACAGATGTCCCATTTCCCCCTTTTATTCCCCTCTGCTCTGACACCCTCTCCCGCCCGCATTCCCCACCATGTTTAGTTCATGTCCATGGGTCATACATATAAGTTCTTTGGCTTCTACATTTCTTGTACTATTTTTAACCTCCTTCTGTCTATTTTGTACCTACCATTTATGCTTCTTATTCCCTGTACCTTTTCCCTCTTTCTCCTCCTCCCCCTCCCCTGCTGATAACCCCGATGTGATCTCCATTTCTGTGATTCTGTTCCTGTTCTACTTGTTTGCTTAGTTTGTTTTTGTTTTTGTATTTTAGGCTCAGTTGTTGCTAGTTGTGAGTTTGCTGTCATTTCACTGTTCATATTTTTTATCTTCTTTTTCTTAGATAAGTCCCTTTAACTTTTCATATAATAAGGGCTTGATGATGATGAACTCCTTCAACTTGACCTTATCTGGGAAGCATTGTATCTGCCCTTCCATTCTAAATGAAAGCTTTGCTGGATAAAGTAATTTTGGATGTAGGTGTTTGCCTTTCATGACTTTAAATACTTCTTTTGAGAAATCAGTTGATAGTCTAATGGAAACTCCTTTGTAGGTAACTGTCTCCTTTTCTCTTGCTGCTTTTAAGATTCTCTCCTTATCTTTAATCTTAGGAAACGTAATTATGATGTGCCTTGGTGTGTGCTTCCTTGGGTCCAACTTCTTTGGGACTGTCTAAGCTTCCTGGACTTCCTAAAAGTCTATTTCCTTTGCCAGATTGGGGAAGTTCTCCTTCATTGTTTGTTCAAGTAAGTTTTCAATTTCTTGCTCTTCCTCTTCTCCTTCTGGCACCCCTATGATTCGGATGTTGGAACGTTTAAAGTTGCCCTGGAGGTTCCTAAACCTCTCCTCCTTTTTTTTGAATCCTTGTTTCTTCGTTCTGTTCTGGTTGAATGTCTATTTCTTCCTTCTGCGCCAAACCATTTAGTCCCATCACTGTTGGTTCCCTGTACATTTTCCTTTATTTCACTTTTCATAGCCCTCACCTCTTCCTCTATTTTGCGACCATACTCAGCCATTTCTGTGAGCATCCTCATTACCAGTGTTTTGAACTGTGCATCTGATAGGTTGGCTATCTCTTCATTGCTTAGTTGTATTTTTTCTGGAGCTTTGATGTGTTCTTTCATTTGGGCCTTTTTTGTCTCTGCATGCCTGTTAAGTAGTAAGGGGCAGAGCCTTAAGTATTGGCCAGGGTAGCAACCATATCACTGCTTTGTGGCACTGTTTGTGGGGTAGGGGTCTGAGAGGAAACAATGCTGCTTGCTCAGCTCTCAGCTGGCTTTCAGTTTTTTCTGCCACTACCCACAAGCTAACTGGACCCTTCTGATGCTGATTCCCAGGTAGGTGGGTTCGTACACATTCTAGGATCCTGTGGGTCTCTCTAGGATCCTCAACGAACTCTCCTGTGAGGCTGGGAGTTTCTCCCACTGCCTCAACCCTTACAGGTTTTTTTGGAGGTTTTGAGGCTTTATTTCCCTGCACTGGAATCCTGGGTTGCACAGTCTTTCTTGCACCCCAGTAGTTCCTCCCAGTTTATCTGCATGTAAAGTCCTCTCTGCCCAGCTGCCTGTCTCCACTCCTCCTACCAGTCTGGATGAATGTTTCTTCTTTAACTCTTTGGTTGTTGGACTTCCGTACAGTTCGATTTTCTAGCAGTTCTGGTGTTCTTTGTTTTTAAATTTGTTGTTGTCCTTCTTTCAGTTGTGTGAGGAGGCACAGTGTGTCTACCTACACCTCCATCTTGGTCGGAAGTCTCCCATCCTTTTTCATATAACATGCACTGCTCTCTGAGATAAGAATGCTGTGTGGTCCTGGCCTGACAAACGATAAAGGTTCAGTCTCCTGACATCAGAGGACCAACCAACCAGTGAGTAAGAAGGGAGTAAGAAGCCCACTTCTACCATTAGGGTTTTTATCTTTTTCTAAGGGGTCAACAATAATCATGTTAATAGACATATTTACAGACATGTCCTGTCTACAGCAGAAGCAAATGAGGCAAGGACAAATCAGAGTCCCAGCAGGAAAGAGAAAGCACACTCAAACTAAGAGAATTTAAGAAAGTTTTCATGGAAGGACTATTTATAGAGGTATGGGCATGCTGTAGGGAAACCAGTAACTAGGGATAGAAGAGCAAAGGGTCAAGAGAAGAGAGTGGTTTGTGGGACTCAAAGGGAGAGAACTATGTAGAGATGCCTGCCTTTAGAGGAGGAGTGACCTTTAGTCAGAGGGTGGAGCCAAGACGACCCCATGACATATTTCCTGGGCTCCCTCTTCTCACCCTCCAATCTCCTATTAGCCTCTCCCCTGGGGCCCAACCAGAAGTCAGGCAACCCCAACTGATGTAGTCCTTACAGGCCAGTCTCTCCGGGAAAAAGCAGAGTGGCTCTGGAAGGACTAACAGAACAGCTGGCACAGTGGATGAGGGCCAGTGTGGGAGATGAGACATTCCTCCCGTTCCTGTACACACCTCTGCAATGTGACTTTGCAGCTCCTCCCATCCAGGGGTGGAGTCTTTTTCTCCACCCTTGAGTCTGGTCTTAGCCATAACCAGTGACACACAAATAAAGGCTTAAAAGACACCTGGACTTTGGGGATTTCCTTCTTTTGCTGTACATGGAACCCTGAGACCAGTATATTGATGAGCTTCAGTTAGCGTCCTGGAGGAAAAGAGGCCATGAGGAGAAATGACGTGCCAGCAGCCTGCCAAATGTCAATCGTGTAGGAGGCTGTTCTAGGAGACTGTGATACTGTGGTTAATAATACAAAATAGATGTTTGGTCTTCATCCCATTTCTGGCACAGAGCTCCTAAAACCCTTGGGCTCTCCTGTGGGGACAGTGATGAAGGTGTCTTTGGTTATGTTAATGAGGTAACTTTTAGAAAGTACAGTTGGATGGGGCTGATTGTCAGAGGAACTAACCATGTGATTACAGGGTTGGAAGTTTCAGTCCCAGCCCTTCCTTCTGCGGAGGGGAAAGGGCCTGAAGATTGAGTTCAATCACCAATAACTAATAATTCAAATTGTGCTGATGTGATGAAAAACCACCACAAAAACCCAAGAGGGTTTGGAGAACTTCTGGGCTGGTGAACACGTGGAGGTGTGGGGACAACAGTGCCTGGAAAGAGCATGGAGCTCTGTGCCCCTTCCCACAGACCTTGCCTTAGACACCTCTCTCATCTGGCTGTTACAAGTTATGTTCTTTCCTAATAAACTGGTAACCTCAAGAGTGAATGGGTTTCCTGAGCTCTGCGAGCTGCTCTAGCAAATTAATTAAACCCAAGGATAAGGTCATGGGAACCTCTGATTTATAGCCAGTCCGTCAGAAGTTCTGGTGACATCCTAGACTTGGACTTGATACCCGGAGTTGGAGTGGGTAGTTGGGACCTTTAATTTATAGCTGGCCAATCAAAAGCACAGGTAACAATTTGGGCTTGCAATAGGCATGTGACTGGGTGGAGGGACTGAACACTTAACCTGTGGGATCTGATGCTATCTGCAGGTAGCGTCAAAATTGAATTGAATTACAAGCCACCCAATGCTGTCCGAGAATTGCTCGGTGCCCTGAGGACACCCTCCCTCCTCCACTAGAATTGGTACCAGATCTCAGCACCAGCCAAGTCACTAGCTGATCAAGACACATGGTGGAGCCCAGCACAGATCAGCCAAACAGGCCCAGGTCAGAAGAATCACCCAAGTGGCACACAGAACCATGAGAAATAATAAATGATTGCTCCTTTAAGCTAGTAAATGTTGGGATGGTTGTTCCACAGCAATGCCAGTGGATACAACACGGTGAGAAAGCACCTTGCTAGTGTTAGAGCCTCAGTTCCAGGGCCTGAGGCCCTTGTCCCTGAAGCTCGTGTTCAATCCCCCACATCCTTTCCATGAGCCAATCTCTATTTCTTTTGCTAATTTGACTTAGATTTCTCTCACTTTCAATTTAAAAAGTCATCAAGTTTTACTTTTTCTCTATAATCTAATACCATTTAAAACAAACAAAAATCCTTCATTCCTCCAAAGCTTAAAAAAAATTCCCCATGAAGCTTATTCAACTGGGGCTTTGGGAGAAATATTTCTTGGGTAATGTTCTCATTTCTCTTCATTATTCCCCTATTCTGATTTTCAATTTCTTCTTTAGACAAAATTGGCAATTTAACATTTCCTAGGAAATCATCCATTTCTGTCAGATTTTCAAACACACTAGCATTTATCTACATATTATTTTTAATATATAAATGTATCATATCTTCCTAAATTTCCTTTTATTTTCCTTCTATTAAATCTTCAACATTTAACATATAATTTATCATTTTTAAATACTTTATTAAATACAACTTGATTGAGAAAAGCAAAGGGCACACTCAGCATGAGTGCCTATCACTAATGGACCTGACTCGTTGATGAAATCAAGAGGGCACAGGGCGTGCATTAACAGTGAATTTTACTCAGTGCTTCGATTGTAAATGATGAGAAATTATTTCTAAGACCACAAAATTTTGAAGAAAGTAGTTTTAGACACCACGCTAAAGAATCCTTTTGTACCACCTGGCACAGAGACCCCAGTCCATAAATATTACTATATATTTAGTAATCTCCTCATATACATATCTCCTCATATATATTTTTTTTTATTTTTTTAATCCTCGCCTGAGAATTTGTTTACTGACTTTTAGAGAGAAGAAAAAAACATCGATGTGAGAAAGAAACATCGATCGGTTGCCTGCTGTACACATCCTGACCAGGGATCGAACCTGCAACCTAGGCATGTGCCTTGACTGTCAATCAAACCCACAACTGGGCCAGGGCAGTAAATACTATTATCAGCTATTATTCCTCCGCAAGTCAGAGGGTAACCCCTAGCCCTGCTGGAAGCTAGTAGAGACTCCTCCAGGTATTAATAATAATTTATAACCACTTACTGAGTGACTTCTTTGTGCCAGGCACTATTCTCGATGTAGCTCAATCAGTCTCTCATGGAATACTCACCAAAAAAAAGTATGATTTAGGTATTATTTCCCCCACTTTAAAGATATAAACTCAGTGTCACAAAACTAATTATTTTCCCAAGATCACTGGAGCAGTAAATGGTATTGCCGGAGTCTGATGGCAGATTCTCTGGGCCCAAAGTCCAGGTTCTTTTCTTAGCATTGCACCACAGCACTTGAGGTTTGGGGTAAGTGATTACCTTGGACAAGCATTCTACATAGGGTAAGTGGAGAATTATCAGTACATTCATTTTTAGGGAGATATGTGAAGCAACTGAAATGCACTTAGCTACTTGTATCAAGGGTTCACTATGTGACAGGCGCTGTGCTAAGCACTTTCATGCAATGGGTTTTTAATCCTTTTGCTGTTAATTCTTTTTCTGTTGCTGTTAACCCTTTTTCATTTTAAGAATTAGAAAATTATTATGACAAACGTACGTGGTTGGTACTAATAGTCCAATTTATAGATAATGAAACTGAGCTACAGAGAGGAAAGTGGCACACCCAAGGCCCCCTAATGAATAACTGGCAGAGTCAGCCCTGGACCTGAGTCTGACTCCCGAGTAGTCCATCTCTTCAACCCACCATTGTATTTGAGCATGACTAATAAATTGCCTAATTTCCCATTTGTAGCTAGAAGGGGCGAGGTCAGTCAGGGACCTGGGGCAGGAGATAAATGAGGTGTATGTTATGATGAGGCCATCTATGGCCTTCTGAATGACATAGAGACCTGTGGGTCCTTTATGAAGTCCAGTGTTATGGTCTCCAGAGATCCTGCTGTCAGTAGCCTTTTGAGTCAACAAGATCTGCAGCAGATTTACTGGAGATTCTTTCCCTTCTCTGAAGAGTGAAGTCTGTTTCTCTGCCATCTGAGCTTGGCCAGGAGACTACTTTATCCAGTAGGACATCACCAAACACGACACACAGGCTAAAAAAGCACATATGCATTGGAACATGCTCTCTTGCGCTTCTTGGAACACTGAAACCACTATGTGAACAAACCAGAGCTAGACAGCTGGCTGGTGAAGGCCACATGGAGAAGCAAGGCTCCCAGGCCAACCACTTGCTCACTGCCAGTCATGTGAGTGGGGCCATCCTAGATCATCCAGCCACAGATATCCACAGACACAGGTGAGAACTGTTTAAATTTTGTGCCCAGGGTAAGTACCTCATTTGATTCACGCTAGCCCCAGCTCTCAGAGACAGTTCCTCTCTTTCTTTTTCTGAGAAGCTCTCTCAGGAGGCTGTGTATGTGGTCAGCATCGTAAGTGATGGGTAACTATAATGGCCATACATAATGCTTGAAATGGTCCGATACAGCAGAATTGAGAGTTCCCAACCAGGGGCGAGACCAAGAACCAGAAGGACACCTGCAAGTAACCAGAAGTACCAGCCAGAAATTCTGCCATTGGAGGTCGTCCCATGGTGGGTGCCCATATATGTCTAATCCCATTGGCACTGAATAATTGGGTCAGTAGTTGGGTTTGCTGGGAGAATGCCCAATTCATAAGGCTCCTGGAGTGTACTAACAACCTGTAGAAGACAGACTTCTAATATCCGGAACATTTCCTAGTTCAAGCTGGGCGTGGACTAGCAGAGGGTAGAGGACAGAGCCCAGCACATTCCTTTTTAACAGATGGAGGCTGCTTTACTGCTCCATGAGCCTGCCCACAGCTCCTCCAAGGCCAAGCAGGAAGAGAGCACTCTCCAAACCTGCATGAGCCTTAGAGGTAGCCAAAAAAGAGCCCCACCAGGTTGGTGAGCAGGTGTGGACAGATCTTTAATCATGCCTCTGACCATGGGCAGATGAACTGAGAAACCAATTCACTTGCCTGGACTAATTCATCATCCTTGGTGCCAACAAACCTTCTGGAACTGTGTCCAGAGACAGGATCATTCCAGGTAGGCTGCCAAATCCCATGCATGCTGGCTGCAGGGGGTGCTTCCTGCTCTCCCCATGCCCAAGGCAAAGGACGCTGCACAGCTCCATTCATACAAAAAGGGGTCTCCTACCATTTACAGAGCCTACAACTGATAGGAAAGCCTGCCACGTGGCAGGCAGAGAACCTGCTCATTCTTCAGACTTACTGTACAGACATCTGTCCTCACAGCCTGTCCAGTATTTAGTCACTATTATTTATTGTCATTATCATCATCTTCACATATACAGCTCCTGCTAGATACCAGATACTGTCCTGGGTGCTTTTATAGATATTTATACATTGGACACTCATAACAATGCTGTGAGGGAGGGGCTATTATTTTATACATTTTCAGCTGAGGAATCTAAGGTACAAAGAGATTCAAGTAATTTGCCAAAGATCACACATATATGAGCCTGAGAATGCTGGCTCCATGGTCTATAATTTAATAGTTTTCCCTAGTTTCCTTCTTAGGGACCACTTCTCCCCCACTCTCAAATTATGGAGTAGGTACATGGGTCCTCCTTTGCAGGGGCAGGTACATGGCCAGGTCTGGCCAATCGCATAACCATCCTTAGGGCTACATGTGATCCAGGGTCCAATGAGACATTAGCTCTTCTCACTGGAGCTGCAGCCATGATACTACATAAGACTAATGGGGCTGCTCTGTGGCAGAAACATCTTCCTGAAACTGGAACCAAGACTGAGCCAAGACATGGAGAAAGATTCCTGAGGACCTCACTTCTGCACCCTGATTCGGAGGTCTGATGCTTTTCAGTTTCAGGGACCAGAATTTCCCTTTTGACATAAGCCAGTTAAAGCTAAGTTTTTGTTTTAAGCAACAGAAAAAGTCAACAAATACAGGGTGAGGCAAAGCAGGTTTACAATTGCTCACATGGAAAATTAATACAATAATTAATAAATAATAATACAAGAATAAGCTGTTTCATGTACTCACAATGGTAAACCTACTTTTGCCCACCCTGTACAGACAGGGTGTGGGAGATGCCATCCTCTTGGCTGCTCCTGAGGATCCAGCCTCTGTTTGCAAGGACGTGCAGAGCCAGGCTGTCCCCCACACTCCCCCACCTGTTTTCCTAGGGATGAGAGGAAGAATTGCACTAAAAGGGCCAGGGGAGTGTGACCTAGGAGAACATGATAAATGGCCCTGTCTTCACCTCTGCAGACAGGCCAGTAAGGACTCTGCTGGTTCTGTGTTGCTTGGAGTGCTTAACCCCAAGTATCAGTTTCCAAGCACAGTAACTGTGGCATGAGCTCTAGGGTGTTCGTGTTGCTGTGGCAACAGATATGCCCCTGACTTGCAGGGACATGGCAAATGACTATTTGTAAAGGTCAGCAGGAGTCAAACTAATTCAATGACACAAGGTAGTCACCACTCTGAGGGCAGCTGTCAAGTCTAAGTGGGTAAGAACAGAGCCAATAACAGGGGACAAAATCCATGTAGAACATTCCAGGAAAATGAACCTGAACAGGAACAAAACATGAACTAGGGTGATAGCTGCACATAGGGTCCCTGAACATAGCTCATTACTGGACAGTGGAAGAGGGTACATGGTGGGAAATCCTGTTAGGAAAGTTTTAGCTGCATGGAAAAGAATACCCCAAATAGCGACACCTGACTAAGCCCTCTCACCCCGCTTTTCATCTCACACACCTGGCACAAGAGAACTCAAAGTACGTTCAGCAACTTATCGGTATCAACAGGGTGACTCGGGTTCTGTCAACTCTTCCACTCTGCCATGCTCAGCGTGTCTCCCTCATTGTCCCAAAAGAGCTGTTACAAGCACAAGCAGGACAGAGAAGAGATATCAGAAAGGAAAGCCTTTCCCAGAAGCTGTACCCAGGCTTCTGCTCACATCCCACTGAGCATAACTGGGTCACATGCTCACTCACAGGCTACAAAGGAGTGCGCGAAAGCAAGTTACCAGGCATTTTCAGCTTCTAGCTGAAAAACAGCCTCTGCCAGAAAGAAGAGACTGAGGGCCAGGACTGACTGTCGGGTAGATGATCAACAATGTTCCCCAAACTTCAGACAAAGTCATCCCAAGAGTTTTGCCATAACCTTATAGTATCCATACCAGCATTCACATAACTGTTTCCTTAAAATATATATATTTTTTTGTTTACCTTAAATCCCTAAATACCTTTACTTAGGTAAGAAATTTTATATCCTTACTATAAATGCAAAACCACTACTAGACACATTTTTTCCAATCTATGTTAAAATAAATTCATAATGACTAAAGTGAAAATTATTTGTCTGTTTTTCCTAGAAGCATCCCTTGTCCCACACACAATAGTCATACCAGGAGATGCAGAGTAACAGGACAAACTCATTTCCTCCTAATTCTTGGGCCCTGGTATCAAGAATTCCCTACAGCTCTGGCTGGTGTGGCTCACTGGATTGAGTGCTGGCCTGCAAACCAAAGAGTCGCCAGTTCAATTCCCAGTCAGGGCACATGCGTGGGTTGCAGGCCAGGTTCCCAGTAGGGGGCACATGAGAGGCAACCACACATTGATGTTTCTCTCCTTCTCTTTCTCCCTCCCTTCCCCTCTCTCTAAAAATAAATAAATAAAATCACACACACAAAAAAGAATTCCCTAACAAAGAGCTATCAAGTGCATGCATGGTAAGGTACTATTCTAAAAACCTTTTCACAGTAGTGATAACAATTTAGCCCCTGCCCATCACTCTCCATGTCTCAGCTGTCAAGATGAGAAAACATTTATGAAAAACATTTATGAGAAAACATTTTATGAAAATTATATAATCTTATTAACCAATGTCACCCCAATAAATTTAATAAAAAAAATTTTTAAGACATTTAGCAAAACCATAGTAGGGGAATCAGCTGGTTTCCCATACAATCACAGCCCCCGGCCCAAAGGTTTTGTTTTTTGTTTTTTCCATTAACATGAAAAATGTCTCAGAGACTACGAGGACTACCATGTGCCTTGGAATGAGATCGCCCCAACTTCTTCATCTCAGGGTCCTCACTCACATTTACCCAAAAGGATGCATTGATTGTGAGCAGAAAGAGGTGACCAGTGTCCATTACTTACATCAGAGGCTGGACCCTTGTCAGCGCCTGGGCAGGAGAAAGTGACAAATTCATGGCAACGCTTGTGCACAACAAAACAGCAGACTGCAAAAGACAAAATAAAGGTAGGAGGAAGGGAAGAAGGAAAGTGTAGGGGAGGAAGAGAGAAAAGGGGAGAAAGAGATGGTTATAACCTTGACTTCACGACAGGTAAAGGCTTTATACCAAAATAAACAATGCCTTCAGCTTCTACATGTGACCTTAATTGAAGTCAAACTCTTGGGTATACAGTGTTACATCTTGCAAAGTAGTTAAGTTTCTGAAGTAACTAGGGTTCAAAAGATCATATATACTCAAAATTATACTCCCTTGAAGATCATTTAAGTTGTCTCGTTTTGGAACAGAATGTTGTTTCTTAGACTGGGCACCAAGTGAAGTAGTTGGCTTGTGTTTAGGTTCATAATGCATAAGAAATATGTTTATTCAAACACTAGAATCACAGTTTGAAAGATGTAGATGAAATTAAGGGCATGTAGAAATAGAATGAACAGGAAAGACAGACCCACGCCCTCATCTTACACAAGAGCAATGTCCAATAAGCGGAAGAATAAGCTGCAATTTTTACACTGTTACATTAGTAGTTTGCTACTAAATACAGTCATACTTATGCTATATTTGAATTTGTTTGAGTTAAATGTATCTACATATGGTTATACAATTTGGTGATTGTTTCACTTGGGTAAAGGGACAGTCAGAGAATGTATACCCAAAAAACCCCGATATTTTTTTGTTCAAATCTTGTCTTATCATTTTGTTGTCCAAATCACCTTAAAAACAACTCTACAGTATGGGTTCCTGGAGAACAGGTGCCACGTGGCAGGAACAGCATCCTTCTTTTCTTTTCATTTTATTTTTCGATAAGAGTTTACATTCAACATTATTTTGTATTTGTTTCAGGTGTACTGATGGTTACCAGAGAGGAGGGAGACTGGGGGGGGGGGGCTGCTAAGTGAAAACTGTGAAAGAATTAAGAAGTACAAATTGGTAGTTACAAAACAGGCATGGGGGTATAAAGTACAGCATAGGGAATGTAGTCGACTATATTTAATAACTATATGTGGTGCCAGATAGGTACTGGAATTATTGGGGAAACACTTTGTAAAGTATATGGCTGTCTAACCACTCTGCTGTACGCCTGAAGCAGCATCTTTCTAAAGGCCACAGTCAATGAAAACAGTACAGGAACCCTCAAAGTGACCCCAAGTGATATAATGGGTCTGGGCAGCAATCCTCAGTGGCTGTGGACATCACAAAAAGGCACTATCTGCCCACTGGTGGCAGGACTGTGAAGGACTCTACCACCTCTGTAGTACTCTTGCCAAAATAATCAAACCTGGACCAACTCAAGCATCTTGACCCAACTTCCAATTTACAGGAAATGTAAATAACAGAAGCATGTATTAAATGACACCACAGTGAGGCAATGAGGAAAAAATGCACAAGAAAATGGAAAACTACAAGATAACCAAATAGTTTCTTCAACAAATAAACTACAAGAGGATAGGAGAGACTTTTAGGGAATACATTTATAAAATGTATAACACAAAGAGTGAATCCTTGACATACTCAATGGCTTTTAGTTAATAATAATGCCTCACTATTGACTGGGATGGGAATGGGGTTAAGAGAGTAATATTGGAACTCTATACTTTCTAATCAAATTTTCTGCAAACCTAAAACTGCTCAAAAAAGAAAACAACAGCAAAAAATAAAACAAAAATACTGTCGCTTCCAATAAAATGGCAGTGTAGGTAAATGCAATACTCACATCCTCTCACAACCACATCAGAATTACAACTAAACTGCAGAACAACCATCATTCAGAACTGCCTAAAATCTAGCTGTACAGAAGTCCTACAACTAAGGATAAAGAAGATGTGGCTCAGTTGGTTGGAGCACCATCCCGTACATTAAAAGGCCGCAGGTTCAATTCCCAGTCAGGGCGCATACCTAGGTTATGAGTTCGATCCCTGGTCAGGGTAGATACAAAAGGCAACAGATCATGTTTCTCTCTCACCTTAATGTTTCTCTCTCTCTCTCTCTTTTGCTCTCTCTCTCTCCCTCCCTCCCTCCCTTCCTCTCTCCCTCTCTCCTCTTCTTCCCTTCCCGTCCCCTCTCTCTAAAATCAATAGAAACATATCCTCAGGAGAGGAATAAACAAACAAACAAACAAATAAATAAAAAGAAGACTCATTAAGACTGATAAGAAGGGTAGAGATTCCATATGGGCTAGTCCTATATCCACCTGTGGTGGACAAAAATCTAGAAGGATATCTTGGCTTCTACAGAGGTCCCCCTGAGGAGCAAGGGGTCCCAGCCCGACACCAGGCCCCCGAGCCCAGGGTTCCAGTGCAAGAAAGAGAAGTCCCCATAACCTCTGGCTATAAAGACCAGCAGAGATTGTGGCTGAGTGAGACTGAGGCTTCTGCAGTCCCTGGCATTCCTCTAAGAGCCCACACACAGACTTACTCAGACTCACTGGCTCTGAGCTCCAGTGCTGGAACAGCAGCTCAAAAGGCACCAGGGACAGATAGGGATGAACTAAATTATCTGGCATCAGGGCAAAAGCTGCAGGGGAAGCTTCTCTCAGATAGAAGTGCTGGCAGAGGCTATTGATCCTTTGATGGGCACCGTATCTAAGACTCCATCAACCTGGCTATCACTGCTCACCCTGGTGATTCCCTGAGACCCTGCCCCACCCAACTTGTGGGCCCACCCAAAGTGTTTCCAGTGGCTTTTATAGAGGAACTCAAGAGTTAAAGATTTTAGCCTTAGTTATAGTTGGTAGGCTTAAGTGATTGGTACATGTGGAAAGTTGTTATTCCAGGAACTAGAATGTATAACCTACATGACTCCAGGAGATGGACAAGCAACTCAACTTTTGTGCCCCAGGGGGCCTCCAAGCAATCAAGATGGCATCTGAGTCATTGACTTCCAGGGAAGGCATGTCCAAGATGCAGATAAAGAATTGTTGATCAGCAGATAAAGAAATACTAAGAATATCACTCCTGGGCTGTAACTCTTATCCAATTAACCTTTTTTCCAAACTCCTTACCTATCATTTTCTTCTCTATATAAAAAGGTCAGCTTGATATGGGATGTTAAGATGGTTTTTAGGGTACCTAACCCTCCATCTTCTCAGATCACTGGCATCTGAATAAAGCATCCATAAAGATGCAATCCTTGTCTCTACTTATTGGTTCTGGTAGTGACAGGCAGCATGAATGCTGACTTTTCTGGTTTCAACTTTTCCACACAATAGCCTCTCTTGGTTCATGCTTTAGACTTGCCTAAAATTTCTCAAATAAGCAGCATCTGGCCTCAGTGTGACCTGTACTTCTTGCTAAGTGGTCCCAGGCCTGACACTAGCAGCAGATGACTTTGGTTCACAGTTTGGCTTCTCCTGGCCACCTCCACACCCAAGCACAAGTAGCAACCACCTGCAGGTTGCTTTTTACCTCTTGACAGGTGGCCCTGGGAAGGGCACAAGTAGCAGCTGACCTCATCCTACACCTCCCAGGAGGTGCCAGAGTGAGCACACGTAGTGGACAGCTTCAGACTATACTGAAGCACCACTTAACCCCCTCACAAGCAACACATTCAAGGGGTAGACTCAGCAGACACCAGAGTCCTGCTCCATGGGGTGGGCTCTGCACAGCTGATCCTCCATGGTGGTCACAGCCAGTCCTTGCAGTCAATTGACCTGGGGGTAAATCCCTCCCACTGACATGCCCACAGCAATCAAGGCTCAACTACAACAGGAGAATGTACACCGCCCACGCAATGGAGGTACACCTGGAATGACCAGCTCAAGTGAACAGGAAGGCTGTGCTTCTGAACCCTACAGGATACCTACTAGATTAAGTCACTCTACAAAGCCCAGGAGACATAGTGGCTCTACCCAATACACAGAAACAAACACAGGAAGGCTGCCAAAATGAGGAGACAAAGAAGCATGTCCCAAATGAAAGAACAGGACAAAACTCCAGAAAAGAGCTAAACAAAATGGAGACAAGCAATCTACTAGATGCAGAGTTCAAAATACTCGTGGTAAGGATCCTCAATGAACTTAGGAGAAGAGTAGATGAACTTAGTGAGAACTTCAACAAAGATATAGGAAACATAAAAACTGAAGTAGAAAACATAAAAAGAACTACTCAGAAATGAAGGATACAGTAACTGATATGAAGAATAAGTTACAGGGAATCAACAGTGGAAGAGATGAACCAGAGAATCATATCAGATACTTGGAAGATAAGGAAGCAGAAAATAACCAATCAAAACAACAAAAAGAAAAAAAGAATCCAAAAAAATGAGGATAGTATAAGGAGCCTCTGGGACAACTTCAAACATACCAACATTCACATCATGAGGGTGCCAGAAGGCGAAGAGAGAGAGAGCAAGGAATTGAAAACCTATGTAAAAAAATATTGATGGAAAACTTCCCTAACTTGGTGAAGGAAATAAACATACAGGTCTAGGAAGTGCACAGAATCCCAAACAAGATGAACCCAAAGAGGCCCACACCAAGACACATCGTAATTAAAATGCCAAAGGTTAAAGAAAAAGAGAGAATCTTAAAAGCAGCTATTTCTCAATAGAAACTTGATGGTTCAGAAGGAGCTGGCTGGCAAAATATTCAAGGTGATAAAATTAAATGACCTATAGCCCTGGCTGGTGGCTCGGTTGGTTGAAGCATCATCCCATACACCAAATAGCTTGCAGTTCAATTCCCAGTCAGGATACATTCCTAGGTTGCAATTTTGATCCCTGGTCAGGGCACATACAAGAGGCAATCAATCGATGTTTCTTTCTCACATCAATGTCTCTCTCCCCTGGCTCCTTTTCTCCCCCTGCTCTCTCCTTCTCTCTTTCTCACCTTCCTTTCTCTCTAAAATCAATGAGCATATCCTCAGGGAAGGATTAAAAAATAAAAAATAAAAGAGAAGAAAAGCAAGCACCTAAAACGAAGATTACCCAGCAAAGCTATCATATAGAATTGAAGGACACATAATGAGCTTCCCTGACAGGAAAAAGCTGAAGAAGTTCATCACCATCAAATCAGTTGCATGAAATGTTAAAGGATCTTCTTTAAGAAGAAAAAAGATTAAAAAAATGAATAATAAAATGGCAACAAATGCATATCTATCAACAATTGTATCTAAACAACAAATAAACAAGCAAGCAGCAGAGAAACAGACTCATAGATGCAGAGGACATTTTGACAGTTGCCAGATGGGAGGAGAATTGGGGGGATGGGTGAAAAAGACAAGGAGATGAAGAAGTACAAATTGATAGCTACAGAATAGTCATGGGGATGTAAAGTACGACATAGGGAATATAGGCAATAATACTGTAATAACTAAGTATGGTGTCAGATGGGTACAAGATTTATCAAGATGATCACTTAGTAAATAATATAAATGTATAATCACTAGGTTGTACACCTGAATCTAATATAATATTGTATGTTCATTGTAACTGAAAGATAAAAATTATTTAGAGTCAAAAATAAAGATAAAAGAGATATAAAATTCAGGAGGAGGGAGGAAGATGGCGGCGAATTAGGAGGAACAGAGTTTACGCCCTCCTACCCACTGGTTGATTTTCTGAGGAACGGGGCGAAAACGCAGCAGTATTCCAACACATATGATGATTGATGCCCAAGATTACAGGGGAATTTGAACATTCACACGGTGAGACATTAAAACCTGGAGCTGTGAGAGGAACAGAGTCAGCCCCAGACAGGGGTCAGGCCAAAAAATAGAGACAGTGAAACAAAATTAACTTTGATACTCCAGAGAACTCGACAGATTAATTTAAGAAACAGAGACTAGCAAGAAGAGTCTCACAAACAATGGGAAGACAAAGAAACAAACCCCAAATGAAAGGAAAGGAAGAAACCCCAGAAAGAATGATAGACGAAACAGAGGCAAGCCAACTATCAGATATCGAGTTCAGAGCACTGATTATCAGGAAACTCAAGAAGCTCGATGACCTAGAGGAGAATTTCCAGAAACTACAGGGAAACTATAATGAGCTCACTGCAAACTACGTCAGCATGACAAAGGAAATAGAAACTATCCAAAAGGGCCAAGCAGAAATGAAGAATACAATATCTGAACTAAAGAACACAATAGAAGGAATCAAAAGCAGGCTTGATGAAGCAGAGGATCGGATCAGTGAGCTGGAAGACAAGGTAGAAAAAAACACCCAAAAAGAGCAAGAACAGGAAAAGAGAATCAGAAAGAATG
>PVJI01024237.1:0-22262 GCA_004026765.1 Micronycteris hirsuta
GGGAAGGGAGAGGATGCAAATAACTGTAATTGAACAACAATAAAGTAATTAAAAAAATACTCTGTAGAGTATTGTAATGATAGATATGTATCATTTATAAGTGTTTAAACTTATAAAATGTATATCACCAAGAGTGAACTCAAAGGTAAATTATATAAATTGAGTGAAAGAATCTGTAGGATTATCCTTGGTAAAAAATATACCATTTTCATAAGTGATATTGATAATGTGGGAGGCTATCTATGTGTGGGACTGAAGATATATGGGAAATCTATATAGCTCCCTCTGAATTTTGTAGTAAACTTAAAGTCACCCTAAAAATTGTCTTAAGTGAAAAAGTAGAGAAATTTTACCAATAATCAAGAGAAATATCAATCAATAGCTGCATATGGGAAAAATGACAGAGACAATGAAATTAATAGAAAAGTACATTAACATCATCATCATATCATCTAATACTAGATAATATTTACTGAGAGCAGACTATCTTCATATAGACACTATTATTATATTCACTTTACAGATAAGGAAATTTTGGAAGAGAGTAGCTGAGTAAACTTTTCTTAGTCACACAGCTAGTTAGTGGGAGAGCCTAGGCAATCTAGCTCCAGAACCTACTATTGACCATACTTCTCTATATTCCTTTTATATGCAATATAGTGCATGTATAATACACTCATAGAAGTTGCATATCGCCATGTTTCCTAAACTCACTTCCACAGAGGTCAAGTCATTTCTAGTTTCTTGAGATACTAGTCATTTCTAGTATCTTGAGATGCTAGAAATAAACTTCAATTCTGAGGGATTGAGCTGGGAATAAAGAAAGATGGAGCTACCTAAATCAACTGTAAATGAGTTCATCAGGCAGACATAAATTTAATTTTGCTGTCCTTCCCCTTTCATGCAACTCCCACTTCACTTTCTTTTTGGCTTTTTCTTTACTACTTCTAAGTTAATTCCTACCTTCTTAGCCAGTTCTCTGAAATGGATTCAGTCCACTTAGCCCTAGAGCCCTCATATAAGTCAGAAACTAGATCATGCACTGCCAAGGCACAGCACTAGGTTGATGGCACTAGCCTGATATAAACAAGTTGAGATTTCCTAGGAGGCTTCACATTTTAAAGTGAAACTGTGGGGGGCTCCATCCACAGTCATCCCCCCACCCCCCAGCTGCCGTGAATGAGAATAAGTCTACCAAGACATGATCTGCTTGGGGAGAAAATGTGGCCAATTTCTCAAAGGAGAAGGGCCGGGAGCCTTTTCCTCAATGGGCTTTTATTGGGTTCAATTTGCACAGGAATACTGGTAAAGTTCATCAATCACTGTCAGGCAGTAAGGATCAAACAATAGATAACATTCAAAGAACTATGAGAGCTTACACTTAGTCAGGGTCAGTTAGCCTTTTGACCCAGCAATTCCACTACTGGGATTATACCCTAAGAGCCCTGAAACACCAATTCAAAGGAACATATGCACTCCAATATTCATAGCAGCACAATTCACAATAGCCAAGTGCTGGAAACAACCTAAGTGCTCATCTACAAATGAATGGATCAAGAAACTGGTACATTTACACAATGGAATTCTACGCAGCAGAGAGGAAGAAGGAGCTTATACCCTTTGCAACAGCATGGATGGAACTAGAGAGCATTATGCTAAGTGAAGTAAGCCAGGCAGTGAGGGACAAATACCATATGATCTCACCTTTAACTGGAACATAATCAACAAAAGAAAAAAGCAAGAAAAACCTAACCAGAGACATTGAAATTAACAACAGTCTGACAATGGCCAGAGGGGAGTGGGGAGGGGACAATGGGGAGAAGGGTTTTCAGGAACCACTATAGAGGACACATGGACAGAACCAAGGGGGAGAAGGGAGGCAGGGAAGGGAGGAGGGTTTGGAGGGGGTGGGGGAGGGGAGGGGAGAGGATGCAGACAACTGTAATTGAAAAACAATAAAGTAATTATTTAAAAAAATAAAAATATAAAGGGCCATAAAACTCTGGGGAAACAAACTCATTTCATGCTCAGACACGGTATCAGAAAATTGAGGACATTCTTAGCAAAGCAGATTTTATAGGATTTTACATATTCTTTCTTAAGCCTGATCACCCTGGGGAACCACCAGTTCCAGCCCAGGGCTGCACCACTCTCAGGCATTGTTTCAGGCTTAAGTCAGGCAGGGGATGTAAGGCAACCAAGAGATTAGGAGACTTCTTACAGACAGAATGAGGACTCAGGCTATGTCAAAGCTGAGGGGTGAGGGTCCATCACCCCCTTATTCTGTAGTCCCCCAAGTCCTTCCCTGGAGGCCCCAAAGTGACCATGCCTGTCTTAGGTCGTTCCTCCCTTGAGGAATCTTACCCATCATTGGCTAACCAGCCATGCATGCTGGGCCAAGCAGAGTGAAGTAAAGGGGTCAGAGGTGGTGCCCCTGCCAGGGAGATAAGTTTTGTCTCCTTAGTGGTTTAGGGTCCCAAGCTCTCTCACTCAGCCTTAGCCATGGGGGATTACAGCTTCTGAAACCAGGCAGGGTAGTTCCCAACATGAAAAAAGAGCTGTAAGTATCCAAATACATTTAATATAATAATTATTATAACACAAAGATGTACAAAGTGTCCTGCCTACTCATGTCTTCTTTTGAAAGACATGAGTGGGGGGAAAAGCTGTGTCTGCCTGACATTACAGATGCTGATGTTTTAGAGGAAGTTTGAAAGATGAGTAGCTCTCTAGAAAGAAAAGATTTTATGTCTATTTGTTATACTTGCAGTATATAATTGCCTGGCACATATTACTTGTTGAAAACATGGATATTGTTGAATGAAAGTGGATAAGAGAATCAATCACTTCAATAAAAGTGTCTAAAGGTCAAATTATAACTAAAAGTTAGGTTAATTGAGTTGATAAGTAGTACTGATAATGTTTTTTAAAATCATTCACTCATTACACAAATGTGGTATCTTTTAGGGCAGCCAACACAATATAGGAAGCAATACAGAAAAAGAATACCCTCAAATATAATTTTAATACTCTGTCAAAATCAGTCTGCAGCAGAACGATTTCATAAAACTGTATTAGAAAAACAACTTAAGGTGCAAGTTTCCCCTAAGATGAACCTTAGGTTAGTATCTCACACAACCTATTTTAATCCTTAGAAAAGTGGAATGCTCTCATTAAGGGACAAAACATATGACATACATTATCGTCAAGAAAACTGGATATAATGGAAAGAGTTCTGGGATAGAAATTGGGAGACCTGAGATCTAGTCCAGCCCATGCCCTAATAATTAACATGACCTAGAATAAACTTCCAAACATTCTTAGGTCTCATTTCTTTATCTATGATGTGAGGAGAAGAATAACATCATCTCCATGACCTCTTTCTAAATTCAATATGCTAGACCACTGATAAGCATGGAATGGAACCTCATTTTTCCAGATGTTTCAGAGGTGCATTTTCAAGTTCTTAATATGTGTTACTGTGTATATGTGCATATGTGATGTGTGTGTACAGTATATAATGAGATAATTGTTTAAGACACAATGATATAACAAGTGTAAGTAAGATTTTCTTTGACAAATACATCTTTCTCGTGGATAAGTGAACCACACCTTAAGGTATACAAATAATTCACAGGTTTCATGTGACCTAGATCAGTAAACACAGCAGCTCTATCTCACCGTCATTATCAACTGCATTTGCTAGTTCTTTGTGGTCACTAGACCAGGAAGGCAGTGAAAGCATCAGTAAAAGCAAGATAGATCAATGAAAAAAAATTGAGTCTCCAGAAATGTGCCAGGGGAGTCTTAAATTTCAAATAGCATGTTTTGTTTCTATTTACTTATTTATTTTTACTAAGAACGATTAGAAATCCAAAATATCTACCATGGATATGTAGCTATTTCAGTGAAACTATTACAGGTTTATTTTCATAGAAAGTAGTTTGAGTATACAAACACAATTGCTTTGACCAAAGGAAGATGATATTTTCTTACTGCATAATTCATTTATTTTTAAAAATTTTAATTACATAAAAACATTTTCCTTGAAAAGGTTAAACAGAATAACAGTATCAAAAAGCAAAATGAGAACCTCTCCTTTACCAACTACTCTTTTTAAAAAATATATTTATTTATTTATTTATTTATTTATTTATTTATTTTTAGAGAAAGGGGAAAGGAGGAAGAATGAGAGAGAAACATTGATGTGAGAGAGAAACATCAATCAGTTGCCTTGCACCCTGACCAGGGACCGAACCTGCAACCCAGGCATGTGTCATGACCGGGAATCAAACTGAAGATCCTTCACTTTGAAGGACGAATGTGGCTTTGGGTATGCACCTGTGCTGGTTCACTTTGCAGGATGATCCCAACCAGTCAGTGCTACAAAATATTCTTATCACGCCCCTTTGCACAGGTGAACACTCTCAGAGATGGAGCGTGCTTCTTCTCAGATCTCTGTATATGTAGGTATATCTTAATGCATAGATTTATTTTCACATTTAAATATAAAATATGGTGGGCATTGACTCGGTAAGCAGGGGGTGGGTTGGGCAGAGGAGGGAAAAGGGGAAAAATTGGAACAACTGTAATATAATAACAATACAAGTTTTTAAAAAGAAATATTGAGGAGACCACTCTATCAAGTACATGATTGTTTAACATCTATGCTATACATCTGAAACTAGTACAGAATAGTATTTTATGTAAGCTGTAATTAAACAATAAAAAATAATTTAAAAGAAAGAGATCAGGGAGAGGCAGCAATGAGACTTCCAAGGCTGAGCTTCTGAGCCAAGAGGAAGGCGAGAAGTCAGTGGACCTTGTGTGAACTGAGCACATTCTCTATGGCTTTGGGCATTCACCTGTGCTGGTGAACTTCATGTTTTGATACTGTTACTTAGTGATGCTAAACTGTATTGTGTTGGGAAGAAAATCACATGTGAATCGATGTGACAACCTCATTATATTCATATCCTTGACCGATTTAGCAATCAGGAATGAGCTAATCTGCTTTACAGAAATATGAGTTATAACAGAGCAGACTTTGTTTTAGCTTTCATCCTGGAAAACCTTTCATATTCGACTAACTCAGTTACTAAAATCCTGGGTGCCTCAGCAACAAAATCTTCACATTGAATTAATTATTCAAGCACACCAACTTAAAGATGGTAAATCTGCAAAATAAAATAAGTAATTAAAATAAAATAAACACCATATGCATACTATGCCTTCTACATAATATGACTTACTTATCTTTCTATGTTAGTACATTTAGGTTGTTCTCAGTCTTTAACAGATAAAAAATATTTCACAGTATGGATTTGCTAATATGTATTTTTATCACTTGGACATTGTCGAAGGCTTAATCATATTTCTTTTCTTCCCCTAACACATGCAGCAGTGAAGTGAATATCATTTAAAATGTTTTTGTAAATATGTGAATATTTATTGTGGGATTAACCCTATGTGATGTACCTTTTTCATATATATACTGCAAATTGTATTCCAAAATAGCTTCATTAATTTGTAATCTAGTTAATAATGTGATTGTATCTCTGTTTCTATATTCTCAACAAAACTTGACATTTTCAAACTCTGAAAATCATGTAGATTTGTAAAATCTAGGAATCATCTCATTTTTATTCTCCAACACTACTAAGATTCAGTATATTTTATATGTGCATTAGCCATCATGTTCCTTTTTTAAAGTACATATTTTATTGATTCTGCTATTGCAGTTATCCCAATTTTCCCTTTGTCCCCCTCCACTCTGCACCCCCATTCCCCATTAGCATTTCTCTCCCTTAATTCATGTCCATGGGTCATTGTTTTAAGTTCTTTGGCTTCTCCATTTCCTATACTGTTCTTAACATCCCCCTGTCTATTTCGTACCTACCAATTATGCTTCTTAATCCCTGCACCTTTTCCACCATTCTCCCTCTTACCTCTCCCAGTTAATAATCTTCCAATGGATCTTCATATCTATGATATTGTCCCTGTTCTTGTTGTTTACTTAGTGGGTTCTTTTAGATTTAGATGTTGATAGTTGTAAATTTGTTGCCATTTTATTGTTCATAGTTTTGATCGTTTTCTTAGATAAGTCCCTTTAACATTTCACCTAATAAGGGCTTGGTGATGAGGAACTCCTTTAACTTTACCTTGTCTGACTGGGAAGCACTTTATCTGCCCTTCCATTCTAAATGATAGCTTTGCTAGATAGAGTAATGTAGGTTGTAGGTCTTTGCTTTTCATCACTTTGTATACTTCTTGCCAGTCCCTTCTTTCCCTCAAAGTATCTTTTGAGAAATCAGCTCATACTCTTATGGGAACTCCTTTGTAGGTAACTCTCCCCTTTTCTCTTGCTGCTTTTAATATTCTCTTCAGTATTTTATTTATGACGTGTGTTGGTGTGATCCTCTTTGGGTACAAGTTATTTGAGACTCTGCTTCCTGGACTTGTATATCTATTTCCTTAGCCAAATTGGGGAAGCTCTGTTTCATTATTTTTCAAATGTTTTCAATTTCTTGCTCCTACTCTTCTCATTCTGGCATTCCTATGATTTGGATGTTTGTACATTTGGAGATGTTCCAGAGGCTTCTTAAACTAGCCTTGATTTTTAGATTTCTTGTTTCTTGATGTTCGGGTCAAATGCTTATTTCTTCCTTAGGTTCCAAATCGTTGATTTGCATCCCAGCTTCCTCCTCTTCACTGTTGGCTCTCTGTAGCTTTTTCTTTATTTCCTTTAGTGTAACCTTAATTTATTCCTTTATGTTATTGCTGTACTCAGTGAGTTCTTAGAGCATCCTGAACACTTGTGTTTTGAACTCTGCATCTGATAGGTTGGTTATCCCTGTTTTAGTTCTTTTCCTGGAGTTTTGTTCTGTTCTTTCATTTGGGCCATATTTCTTGTCTTCAATTTGTCAGCCTCCTTCTGTTTGCTTCTGTATATTAGGGAGAGCTACTTTGACTCCCTGTCTTAGTAGTCTGGCCTATTGTGGAAAAGGCACCTGTAAACTGCATGGGGAGGAGCCTTAGGTAATCACCAGGGTGGGGTAAACTGCTTCATTGCTTTATGGCCCTGTGTGTTGGGAAGGCTTGGAGAGGGGAAAGTGCTTCTGCCTGGCTTCTGGAGGTTTGCCTAGCAATTCACACCACTTCTAGCCACTTCACCCACTCCCCATATGTGACTGGCACCCTTTCAGCTGTTGCCCTTGTGGTAAATCCCAAAATGGGTTGGTTTGCATATGTTCTAAGACCAGGTGGGCCTTTTAAGCAGTCTCCTGAAAATCCGGCAGTTTCTTCCACCACCCAAACCCCTGCTGGATTTTACAGCCAGAAGTTATGAGCAATTATCTTTCCAGCACTGGAACTCTGGGCTGTGGGGTCTGGCCTGGGTCTGGAATTGCTTGCTTCCACAGTACCCTTCCCAATTTTTATCCACCATACATGAATGTGGAACTGTCCATTGTGCCCCCAGTGCCACCTCTCCATGCCACACTGTATATCCTCACCTCTCTGACCATTTCTGCCACTCTGTTCCTTCTACCCATCTGGATGCATATGGCTTCTTTTAAGTCCTTTTTTGTTGGACTTCCATAGAGTTTGATTTTCTGACAGTTCTGCATATTATTTGTTTAGAGGTTTAGTTGTAATTCTCTCCATGGTTCTGTGAGGAGGCAAAGCATGTCTACCTACACCTCCATCTTGACCAGAAGTCTCTCATGTTCCTTTTGAGAACAGTTGATGACAGTCTTTTCACATTTTCCAATTGATCTACTTTTATTTTTATAGTCTGAGTGTACTCTGCATAGAAATCTTTTTCAGTTAAATGCACTGCATATAGTTTCTGTTCATCTGCTACTGGTCGTTTAACATCACATGTGTGTCCTCATTGAACTAAAGCTTTTAATTTGTCTGCTATCTAATCAGTGTACTTCTTTGTGATGTTTAGGTTTTGTGACTTATTTAGAAAAGCATTTCTCATTTTAAGGTGATATTTTTAATCTGTTATATATTTTTTAAAATAGTCTTGTTTGTATCAGTTTTACACTTGGTTCCTTAATTTATCTAGAATTACATTTTAGGGAGGATCAATCCCAGATTGAGCTATTCTTAAAGTAGGTAGCACTGCAAGGACCTAGGACCTTAATCCGTGTGAAGAGTCAAAAAGAGATCATGTTCATGTCTTTTACTTTCCAGAGTGTACTACTTTAAAAACATGTTTGTGGTAAAATACTATCTTTGTGTTGGTGAGGTACAAAACAAAGGCAATGATTCAATTAATGGAAACAACCAGTTACTTCTGTCCAACAGGTCAATTATGAACACCCTACTTTGGGGAAGCTAATTCATAACTAACTCAGATGTCAGTGAAGCTTTTACCTAAAGATTTTTACTTTTATGTAAGGGGTTGGTAAAACAATGCAGTAATTATTTTCATCCCTCTCCTTTTGTGTTTCTTAAAGATTCACTTAACACTTCCCTATAGACCCAAACCCTTGTCACACTCTAAAAATCCCAAAGGGAGGAATCAAAGAAATTCTGCATGATAGCTCATCATTGTCAGCCCCATTTCAAGTTGTTTACATATCGGACCCTCTTCACTCCCTTCAGTAGATGAAAGACTTCCCTAAAATACACACCTTTTCACTTGGTCCCTAATGCTTTTATTTACTCATTTTCATTTATGAATTCATTCATTAGATGCCTAGTGATCAAGTAACTGATCATCATCTCGTACTGTCCCTCAGTGCTAGGAACAGAGCAGGGAATGAGGCAAGATGCTTATCCTTATGACATTTGCATCATGGTGAGGGGACAAGTGAGAATGGACAGAAAGACAAACAATAAGAAAAAGAATATATGATCAAGATTGTGAAATTGTGTAAAGGGCAAAAGGGGGTGACTCAAAAGAGATTGAGGAAAGTTTATCCGAAGAGGTGACGTTTGATCTGAGACCCAATTGGAAATAAGGTATTGACCATGATAAAGCTTTATGAAAGATGATTCCTAGTAGAAGCAACAGTATCAGTTGCAGACCTAAGAAAGGAGCTTGCTAGATTCAAAGAACAGAAATAAGGCAAATCCTCATGAACACGGATTTCCTCCCCACTATAATTCTGCCTATTGCCCTCTCATGGACACTTAAGAAGCTATTACTTATTACCAAGCCAGCCTATACACCCTGGGTTTGGGGGTTGGACTAATAATCACAATTAAATGCAGCCCTCTGTTTCCTCATGGCACTTTCCACCACCATCTTGGCATATTTCTCATGATGCTAATTCTGGTCAGTTGTTTATTTCTCTGTCTCTACCACTGCACTGTGAAATCCTCGAAGGAAGGAAGAGTCTCTGCTATCCATGTTAGCCTTTGTACCCCAGTTGGCTAACAGAGTATTTGAAATACATTAAGTGCTAAAGAAAATCTTACATAATTCATTATTTTATTTTACAACCTACTGATAAAAATGGTAATTTAATACTAAAAGGATATTGTGGAGGAAAAGTGTGCAGTACCAGAAAATATAACTGAAATAAATGCCAACATTATAAGCTAAATAAATGTTCTACAAAAGTTATTATATGCCCTGACTGGTGTGGCTCAGTGGATTGGGCGCGGGCTGGGAACCAGAGGGTCCCGGTTCGATTCCCAGTCAGGGCACATGCCTGGGTTGCGCGCCGGGTCCCCAGTGGGGGCCATCTGAGAGGCAACCATACATTGTTCTTTCTCTCCCTCTCTTTTCCCTCCCTTCCCCTCTCTCTAAAATAAATAAATAAAATCTAAAAAAAAGTTATTATATGACAAAATTGATATCCCTTAATTAAGTATATCTGGATTTCAGTAACTATGAAAGGTTGACCAAGAATAACTGACGATACCACATTTAGGAAAGCATTTGCTCATTTAAACACAGTAAACATTTTGTAAGGCACTGCTAAATTTATAAAGTACGTCTTGGTACAGAACATAGTTTTAGGACTCCTTGCTGGCAAATCCTTAGAATATCCAGGGGAAAAATTAAAGAACAATAAATATCTAAAAACAAGTATAATTTAGAAAAATAAAATAATAACCTGGAAAAGAGACAACAACCCAACTCCTTTACTGAGGAAGAGTAGTGGAATCTGCCCCTGCTGGAATTCTGTTGGCTAGGTTCTGTTGTTTGACTTCAGCTAAAATTTCTCAAACTATTAATTCACTTTTTTGATGTATATGCAGGTTGACTTTTAGCGCTTATTTGGATCAATGACAAGGGATGTTTATTAGCCCAAAATCACTTACTAATATAGTATCCTCTCCAAATGATTTTACAATTTTCACAAAACTTCCTTCATGTGCTCATTACTTTCTGTTACAGTGCTAATTGCAGCCGATACTTTGAAATTATGGTAATTTTGATATTAAAAATGACAGATATTTCACTTCCAATAAAACACATGAAACAAAATGAATACATTACCTACATTGATGTATCTTTAAAAAAAAATAAGTCTATTTACTTGTCCTGAGCTAATAGAAGAAATTTGGATCATGTCAGAGAATTAGATATTATTCCCAAATCAGTCATGGATAACATTTCATGATCTTGAGAGTATATTATCACTTATCTTTACCTCAATCCACAATAAAGTACAACATATTTTACATGTTTAAATTTATTTTGCAATATAACTGAGGTCATTAGTAAAAGATTAAAATTGTTATTGTACCAATTTAGTAAGGCACATAATAATAACTAATGAAGATTGACTGCTTACAATAAGCTAAGCACTCTGATAAGAGTTTGGCATGCATTACTATATAAGCATACATGATAGGTACATTTGTTATCTGTAAAATACACAAATGAGGACACTAAGCTTACAGTATGTTATGCCCTTGTCCAAGGTCATAGAGCCAGTAATTGGATGATCCAACATTTCAGTTCAGTGTGTTTGATTAAAGACCATGCCCTAAACTGCTAAAGTAATGTGATTATACTAGATTTCCATTGGCTTTATACTCTTTTATCTAATCTCTGATGTAACACATTACACATATTTGAAGAGGAGTTTATGTGATTTGAGAGTATGAGAAGTAGCCACACAACAGAATGCTTCTCTGTATGTAGCTAAGCGATCTCTTAAGAAAACAAGAATGGAGCACCCTCTAGTCACCTGAGCACACTGGCCCTGACAACGGGAGCAGATGGTATGCCTGGGAGTGCAGAACAGCACATAAACGCTCTGGCAGGGGACAGTTGAGGACATGTGAGTAAAGGCAACACTGCCATAATTTCAGAGCAAACTCTACTCCTTTTTTCCCTCTTTGAGAAATTTATTTGCTACATGAAAATATTATGCATGATATTTTATGACAGATTTGGCATGTTTTGGTCAAATCCTCTCCATAAAAGAATGTGTGTTTGATCAATTTGATGAGAATTTGTTTGATGAACAGTATGCTTGTTCTGTGGCCTGGCTTATTCTATGCAGACAGTTTTTAAAGTGTACAAAGCATTGGAATAGATTAAGGAGAAAAAAATGTAAATCCTCCTCTGGAAATATTGAAAATGTATAAATATAATTCTTTGCTAAGGATTAGACATGCTGATCCTTTACATCAACAGCCACCTCAATGATATACATTCTAACATTAAAACACAAAAGCAAAACCCTAAATGACCTTTTTAGAAATGCCTAGGTCAAAGCCTTATTTCACCTCTTCTTTTTTTCATAAGGGCCCTACAATTCTTATACATTCAAAAGCAACCAATTAATGTAAAAATTACTTGTATCTAACTGAAGTTACCGCATTGCATCAATTATTCTAGCTCAGTACTATTTCATTAACTTGAAGAAAACAATGTATAAAGTAAGTTATTTCTATTTTGACAGAACAAATGGCAATACTTTAATTTTTCATATTTATACACCTTTTCTTTCTGTTGAGAACAAATGGCATTGCCCAACTGATCACGCTCCATTTAATTGTACCTCATTGTTATCTAACAGCCTCGCTTACTTCTCTGTGAAGGGGAGCAAAGCAGAGTCATTTTAACATCTGCATTTCTCTTCCAATAGACCTAAGAAGTGAACAAGGAGAGGGCACTGCCAGAGTGTACTGGGTAACTTGGCAGAACACCCACCTACCTCTGCAGTAATTAACTGTCATTGTAGAATAATAGAAAGAATATGAATGAGACATATTCTCTTCCTTTTCACTTGTCTAGCTTAAAACTTTCTATTATATATGAGTATATTTCAATTCATTTCTGCATAGTTAAGGTTTCCTTTATTATTTCAATTAAGTTTCTGAACTATGCAAGAAAATGTGGGCATATTAAAAAATGTGTTGCTGTATGATATGCTTTCATTTCTACGAATGTGACAAAATTAAAGCTAAGCGCCAAAGCCAAAACTCCTTTTCAAACAGTTTGAAGATGAGTAAAATGCAAAATTGTAATTATTTGATTAATTGTTAATTTGGGAATCAAAACTCAAATTCAATATATGTTAACTTCACTATGGACTAACTAAAATGAAATACACTTCCCCTTATCTAATTTTATTTTAAAAATTTCTAATAATCTCTTAATAAATTAACATAAATTGAATTTAAAGTAAAGCAGAATATACAAAAATGGGAAAACTCTAGAATTTTATAATTCCATTGTATAATTATAATAATACATTTTAAAAATAATAATGCTCTAGAATAAATAGTATGTGAAAATTATTTTCAAGAAGACCTAGATAAATTAGTATTAATATAGCAAAGTACTACTGAATTACTACTATTAATAAAATTATCTTTAAAATTTTCATAAAGATGATACGTGTCTTTCCACATTACAGTTCAGTATAAAAAAAACCTCAAAGCATACCTTGTATATGACTAGATCAGTTATCCACAAAATATTTAATAAATTTATACCAACTCTAAGGGCTCTTTTTTTTATAATTTGAGATATATGTATATAAAATAATTGTTAAGTTCGTCCAGAAGAATAAAGAAGAGGGAATTTGTTCTACTTTTTATAAAAACATACATTAAAACCATGGTAATAAAAAGTATGGGACAGTATTGGTGAGTCAATTTGATACAGTATTATTAATTAAGGTTCATATTTCAAATTAGAGTTGTCGCTATGAGCTGTACACTATACAGCTTTTGACAAATGTATAATGACAAGAAAGAATCCACTATTATAACACCATACAGGATAATTTCACTGCCCTACAATTTTCTCCTGTGCTACACTCTTAATTAATTCCTCCCTCTCCCTAAATTCTTAGCAGCTGCTGATCTTTTTTTGCATGTGAATGTCCAGTTGTTTCAGTACCATTTGTTAAAATAACTAGTCTTACTCTATTGAATGGCCTTGTTCTTTTGTCAAAGTTCAGTTCACTATATCTATGTAGGTCTATTTTTGGGCTCTCTATTCTGTTCCATTGATTGACATGTTTATTGTTTGGCCAAGACCATACTACCTCGATTATTGTAAAAGTTGAGTAGTGTCACTTCTCCAATTTTGGAATTTTAACTTTTAGGAAGTGGGATTCAAACACACTGCCCTATACAAGGACCAGAATTGGGGAGTGCAAGGATCTAAAATTCTGGAGCCTTGGAGCCTTGGAACCTTGACCATTCCATCACAAAATTGACTTTTTAACATGAATCATATGGAATTTGTTGAATGATTTTTCTGCATCTAATGAAGTGATCATATAAGATTTTGTCCTTTATTCTTTATAATCACAAAAACCAACACGTGAATTGGTTTTCAAATGTTACAATGTGTAAAAGTAAACCAGTCTTGCATTCTTGAGAGAAATTCTCTCTGGTTATAATGTATAATAACTTTTATACACTGTGGAGTTCAATTGGCTACTATTTTGTTAAATATTTTTGTACTTATGTTCATGAGCAAGACTGGTCTGTAATTTTACATACACACATGTCTGTATTTGGTTTTGACATCATTTTATGCTAGCTACATGAAACAGATTTATAAGTGTCCCCTCCTCCTCTATTTTTGAATTCATTTATGTAAGATTTGTGTTTTTTTCTTGATTTTTAAATACTTAATAGTGTATACCAGTAAAGCCCTCTGGGACTGATGTTTTGTTTGTTTTATTTTGTTTTTGGTAGGGGGAGGAAGAGTTAATTTTGATAATAAATATAAACATTTTGTATTGCTATTAATTTCTGATTGAATTCTGTTTTAGTCAGATGAGATATTCTGTATTATTTTTATCCTTTTAAATTTATGAAGACTTTTTGTGGCTCAGTGCATCTTCTATTTTGGTGAATGTACTATGTGTACCAAAAAATGTATATTTTTCAGAAGTGATTTTAAAATAGCAATTAGGTCAAGGTTATTGATAGTGTTTTTTCATCTACCTCCTTACTGAATTTTTATCTAGTTTATCTATTAATTACAGAGTGGTGTTATAAATCTTTTATTTTGATTATGAAATGATCTATTTTTGCTTTCATCTTAATCCTTTTTCATGTATTTTAAAGCAGTTTTATTAGGCATATACATATTTGTGATTTATACATATTTTTGAGTTTACCATTTTATACCATGAAGTATCTTTTTCTTTATGGTAATATTCTTTGTCCTAAGTCTACTTTATCAAACATTGATATGGTGCCTCTAATGTTTCTATGCTTACTATTTGAATGATATATCTTTGCAATCCATTTACTTTCACCATTCTGTATCTTCATATTTACTGCAATTCTCATAAATAGCATATAACTAGATCTTAGTTTACAATCCATTCCGACATTTCTACCTTTAAATTGGAGTGATTCATCCATTGACATGATATAATGACTGATATAGTTGGTCTACACTTTTATTTATTTATTTTTATTTTATTTCTTCTGGTTTTCTGAGTAGATGGGGGTTTCCACTATTCTTACCTTCTTGATTTATTTTTGCATTAAATATTTTTAATAATTTAATTTTAATTAAGTATATTTTTTACTTATACCTCTGCATTATCTTAGAGCTTTATCTAGGGATTACAATATATATTCTTTTTTTAATTACTTTATTATTGTTCAATCACAGTTGTCTGCATTTTCCCACCACCACTCCCCCCATCACCCCAGCCAAACCCACCTCCCTCCCTTGTTTGCACCCTCCCCCTTGGTTTTGTCCATGTGTCCTTCATAGCAGTTCCTAAAAACCGTTCCCCTCACTGTCCCCTTCCCCTTCCTCTCTGGCTATTGTTAGATTGTTCTTAATTTCAATGTCTCTGGTTATATTTTGTTTGCTTTTTTCTTTTGTTGATCATGTTCCAGTTAAAAGTGAGATCATATGGTATTTGTCCCTCACCACCTGGCTTATTTCACTTAGCATGATGCTCTCCAGTTCCATCCATGTTGTCGCAAAGGATAGAAGCCCCTTCTTTCTCTCTGCTGCATAGAATTCCATTGTGTAAATGTACCATAGTTTTTTGATCCATTCATTTGCTGATGGGCACTTAGGTTGCTTCCAACACTTGGCTATTGTGAATTGTGCTGCTATGAACATTGGGGTGCATATGTTCTTTTGGATTGGTGTTTCGGGACTCTTAGGGTATAATCCCAGCAGTGGAATTTCTGGGTCAAAAGGCAGTTCCATTTTTAGTTTTCTGAGGAAATTCCATACAGTTTTCCACAGTGGCTACACCAGTCTGCATTCCCACCAACAGTGCTCTAGGGTTCCCTTTTCTCCACATCCTCTCCAACAGTTGTTTGTTGATTTGTTTTATAATGGCCATTCTGACCAGTGTGAAGTGGTATCTCATGATTTTAATTTGCATCCCCCTGATGGCTAGTGATGCTGAGCATCTTTTCATATGTCTCTGGGCCCTCTGTATGTCCTCCTTGGAGAAGTGTCTGTTCAAGTCTTTTGCCCATTTTTTAATTGGGTTTCTTGTCTTCCTGGAGTGGAGTTGTATGAGTTCTTTATATATTTTGGAGTAAAAATAGCCTTTTCAACAAATGGTGTTGGGAGATCTGGACAGCTACGTGCAAAAAAATGAAACTCAAGTACCAACTTACACCATACACAAAAATAAATTCAAGGTGGATACAAGACTTAAATATAAGTCATGACACCAAAGAAGTCCTGGAGGAAAATATCAGCAGGAAAATCTCACACATTCCATGCAGCAATATCTTCACTGATATGTCCCCTAGAGCAAGGGACATAAAGGAAAGAATAAACAAATGGGACCTCATCAAATTAAAAACCTTCTGCATGGCTAATGAAAAGAGAACCTACTGTATGGGAAAACATATTTTCCAATGATACCTAAGACAAGGGTTTGATCTCCACAATATATATTCTTAATCTGCTCCAGTCTACTTAGAGTCAATACTGTAACACATCACAAAAAATGTACAAAAATTCAGCAATATAGGCCCATTCATCACTACCTTCAACCTTATTCTATAGATTTTATATGTATTACACATACTTATACTATAAGCAGCATACTCCAATGTTATTTCTAAATAGTAAAATGCATATTTAAATAATTAAGAGGGGAAGTAGCTTTCATACTAGCTCATTTATTTATATCTCCAGAGTTTCATTCCTTAGGCAGAAAGAAGGAATAGCTGAGTTTCCACTTGATATTTTTCTGTAGCCACAAGAATGTCTTTGGACCTTTTGTATAGAGAAGGTCTGCTATCAACAGATTCCTAATTTCTTTCTATCTAAATAACTATATTTTGGATTCATTTTGAAAGGATAGTTTCACTGAATGTGGAACTCTGGGCTGAACTTTTAATTTCTTGCAACATTTAAAGATGTCGTTCTTTATCATCTTGTCTACACTCATTCTGATAAGAAGTCTGTACTCATTTGAATTATTGCTCCTCTGTATGTAATATGTCATCACCTTGTCACTTCTAATATTTTTCTTTATCTTTTGCTTTTAACAGTTTGATTCTGGAGGTATGGTTTCTTAGTATGTATTCAGCTTGAAGGAAATTTATATAGCTATGTTTTTCATCAACTGTAAGAATTTCATAGGCATTATTATTTCAAATATTTTTCTTTCATTCTCTCTCACTTAATTCAGGAACTTTAATTCCATATATGTATAATTTCTGAAATTGTCCCACAAGATAATGTATGTTTTTAATCTTTTTTTCTCTCTCTCTGCATTGGCTAATTTGGTTTCTAATTACTGAAACATACTGACTTTTTTGTCAGCTCCAATCTGCTATCAATCCTGCCCAAATATTATTTCAGATATGGTATTTTTTCAGTTCTAGAATTTCCCTCTGTTTTTTATTTAAAGTTTCTATTGATATTCTGAGATATCTTCTTTCTCATTTATTAGAGGCAAATATTTCTGCATATGCATGAGCAAAGATACAATAGCTGCTTTAAATAATTTTTATCAGCTAATTCCATCATCTCATCTAAGGTTCAATTTTCATTGGTTGTCTTTTCTCTTGAGTATAGATAACAATTTTTTATTTCTTTTTATGTGGCAGAGTTGATCCTGAGTCTTGTGAATTATAGTACATTGTAGATACTCTGAATTTTATTACATTCCTTCAAAGAGAACTTTGCAGGGAATTATCTTAACTGAAATTCAAACCACAGGTAGTCTTCTCTGTGGTGAGTTGTTATTAAAATTTCACCTTGCCCTGGCTGGTGTGACTCACTGGGTCGAGCATCATCCACAAACCAAAAGGTTGCCAGTTCAATTCCCCATCAGGGAACACACCTGTGTTATGGGTCAGATCCCCAGTTGGGGCATGCAAGAAACAACTGGTGGATGTTTCTCTCTCTCTTCTTTCCCCTCTCTTTAAAAATAAATAAATAAAATCTTACCTCAATTTTTTTAGCCTCACTGGGCTACTTGGATTCTATACAGTACATGTGCAGTTCAGTGGACACACAGAGATTTGAGAAGAGATTATACAAATAATTCTGGTCTTCTCTCTTTGTCTTTTTCCATGATTTCTATTCTCATTTTCCAATTGCCATCATTGTCCCAAATTCTATCCTCTGGGTTTTCAAGCCTAGGATAATGAAAGGGTTTGGTTTTTTTTGGTTTTTGTTTTTAATGTCTGCTTTAGTTACCGAGCATAGTACATACTGGTGTCTGTCTTGGTCTAAAAGGCATAAAAACACATAGTAAAGTTTCCTTTTGCCAAGTGGTGAACCCAACCATTATTTCTCTGCTTTTGGTCATTTTTGATTGCCCTCAAATAGTTGTTTTAATGTTGCATTCAGAGTTTACATTTATAAAAGATCAATAGGAGTTATCCTGCCATTACGGAAAACTGAAAACTTTTAGGAAATACTTTTGGTGGAAAAAATAAAATAAAATAACTACAAATAAACCAACTGTCCATCAGCAGAGGTATGGTTCATAAGGTGTTCTTCAATCACAGAAAGGAGTGTTGAACAGCATTAAAAGTGAATGAGCTACAGCTATGTGCCACAGTGTGGATGGATGCTTTTGAATTAGGTAATGAAGGACACATTATGCTACTGCAAAAACAACATATGGTAGTACTGATGACTAAGCAGAACAGAGGTTTAATAATGCCTGCTCTAATAGTGCCATCAATCTAGAACAGTAATCGGCAAACTGTTTGTAAGGAGCTAGACGGCAGATATTTTAGGCTTTGCAGGTCATAGAGACTCTGTCACAAGTACTCACCTCTGTCAAAGAACAAAAACAGCCATCAACAACATAGCAATGAATAGGCATAGTATTTCAGTGAAATTTTGTCTCCAAAAACAATAAATGAGTCGGATTTGGTTCATGGGCCATAGTCGCTAATTCCTGGTCTAGATGATTCTCTAGAGAACCCGGCCTTGCATCAGTAGCTGAGAGATACAGGCTGATTTATCCTTTGACACCAAACCATCTCAATAGTAAGGGTCCTCCAAGGTCACAATATCATAAAAAGAAAGCACTGGAGGCAGCTGGATACAAACATTAATTATTGCAGCACAGAAGATACAAACAGATCTTCTGATTAAATCTATTGGTCATAATTTATGCTATGACCCTAACCAACTATGAGAGAGCTTGGAAAGAGTGAATACTTATGAACACTAGAAATGTATAACATAACATAATATTTAATAACTTACCACTGGTGTGGCTCAGTAGATTGAGCAATGGCCTGTGAACCAAAGAGTCGCTGGTTTGATTCCCAGTCTAGGGCACATGCCTGGGTTGCAGGCCAGGTCCTCAGTAGGGGCTGCATGAGAGGCAACCACACATTGATGTTTCTCTCCCTCTCTCTCTCCCTCCCACTCTGCCTAAAAATAAACAAATAATCTTAAAAAAATAAAGCAAGTCCCAGAATATTACCCATAGCATGAAGAATGCATTATAGAGTAAAAACACCAAAATAAAACTATATAACCATTAGATATTTAAAAATGTGATTATAATAAAAAGCAGAAAAAGCAGATGTGATAAATTCAAACTTAAGCATTATGTTTATCTTTTTGGGACACAGGGAAAGAACACACTGGTGCATTTAAACTTCTGGTATTGTTTTAATTGTTGGACTCAGCAATGTGCTCCAAATGTTTTTTGTTATGTAAGGAAAACTCTATTGTGAGAATTACCCATTCAGAGACAATATGTAAAATAGTTAACTTTATGTGTCAACTTGACTGGATCATGGATTCTCAGATATCTGGTTAAACATGTTTTCTGGGTGTGTCTGTGAAGGTGTTTCTCTAAGAGCTTAGCATTATATACACAATGAAATATTATGCAGCAACAAAGAAGAATGAAATGTCATTTGTGACACCATGGATGGATCTATAAGGTATTGTGTTGAATAAGATAGATCAGTAGATCAGGCAGAGAAAGACACATACCATATAGTGTCTTTTATATGTGGAATCTAAAAATAAAACAAGCAAACAAAACAAAAACAGACTCATAGAGAGACCAAAAGGATGGTGACCAGAGGGAGAGGTGGGAGACAGGCTAAAAGGGGAAGGGGAACATTGTAAATAAGGTGACAGGTTTGCACACCGCAGATGTTCAGTGGAGTTGGTAGGTGATCACATTGTGGGGTATGGTGATACTGTATCACCTTGTTGTACAGTTGAAATTAATATAATGAATTTAAGATTATATACCAACTACATTTAAATAGGAAAATACATTTTAAAAAATTACTTCCAAAACATAGAGGGAGGATTGAATGTGGGAGAGGCTGTGGGCAGGGCAGGGGAAAGCAATGGGGGAAAAATGGCAACAACTATAATTAAACAACAATAATTTTTTTAAGAGAACCTGTCATTAGAACTGGTAGATTGAGTAAATCAGGTCCCCCACCCACCCCATACCCCAGTGTGGGAGGGCATCTTCCTATCCACTGGGGACTTGAATAGGACAAAAAGGCAGAAAAATGTTGGATTTCACTCTGCCCAATTGTTTGAGTGGAACATCAATCTTATCCTGCCCTGGTGTTCTGGGTTCTCAGGCCTTCAGACTCAGACAGAAATTTGTACCATGAACTTCCCAGCTCTTGGGCCTTCGAACTGAATTGCTGGCTTTCCTGGATCTCCATCTTGTACAATAGATGGCGGATTATGGGAAATCGCAGCCTCCGTAATCATGGGAGCCAATACCTTACACTAAATCTCTTCACATACAAACTGGTTCTGTTTCTCTTGAGAACCTTGAGAACTAGATACTTCTTCCAAAAACTCAATCTTCAAAGCAAGTTATGTCTTTATATTACATGTTTTCATTACACACTACCTGTCTCACTGTAATTTAACAAGTTTCTATGTAATTATATTTGTTGAAAACCATTGCCTCCACTGCACTGAAAGCTCCCTGAGAAAATGACTGTCTGTTTTGCTATTATTATCTCCCCAATTCCCACCATAATTTCATTGCTATAGACATTTAATTAATATTCTTTGAATGAGTGAACTTGAAAGCATAGGAATTAAAATGAAAAAGAAAATTACCCCAATCCTTCATGCCTGAAAATAACTCATTATAAAATATAGGGTATTCCATTTTCATTTTTTGCCATGGATTTTTGTTTTACATAGATATGATCTTACATTTACTTTCATTCTGCTTTTTTTAACTTAAAATGACAGCATAAGTCTTTTTCATATTAATATGTATACTATAACCATAATTTTCTAGAAATTCACAATATTTCATAAAATTTTCCATAATCATCTCACCCATTAATCTAGTAAATAGTGAAGGTGGGTATTTGTCATTGTTTTTGTTTTTATTTCTGTTGCTGTTGTAAGAAGTATGAGAAGGAACATCTTTGCTCAGAGAGGTTTTTAGGGATAGATTTTTTTTTCTTAGAAAATGTATCCATAATACATATTTCAGTGGCATTTTACGATAGTTTTGCAGGTTTTTAGTGATTATTGAATAGACGATGTTAACCTTTGATTTAAAACAACTGTGATCCTATAACTAGATTCAGTGCCTGTTAACAGTGAAAGGTTTTAGATTTTTTGTCATATTTCCTGCTGGGATATTTTACTTTTCTGTTAGTAGATATTGTAACTGCCATATAAAAGGAAGTTGTTGAGTTTTCAGAGCTCTTATTGAACATAGCCATAGAGATAAGAAAACATCCCAACGCTCTGGAAAGCGGTGTTGAAAGGCACAAGAGGTCCACCTGGGCCCTACTGGTAAATGCAGAGTAAAGGGGCAAGAAGGAACTGTTGCTAAAAATGGTCATGCAAGGAGTTACAAAGGCAGCCCCAGCCACTCGACTGCACCAACCATTTCTCTAACTGGATGCAAGCGCCCTGAATCTACGTGGTGTCGATTCACTGATCAGTGCTTCCTGGACCCTTTTATGGGCTCCAGATCTCTTATTTTAGCCCAGACATGCTCATTTTCAGAAAAATAATAACCAGATACATTTTATTTAAATGCTAAATACAAGAAAAATATAAACCTGAACACTGTGGAAGAATAGCAATAAAATGTGATTATTGCTTTAAAGCAATTTAAAGTGATTTTTTTAAACTATATTTTATTGATTATGCTGTTACAGTTGTCCCGCTTCCCCCCATTCTTTTCCCCCACCCCCTTACCCCCCCTTTCCCCTCCCTTTAGTTTTGTCCATAGGTCATACACATAAGTCCTTCTGCTCCTGCACTTCCTATACTATTCTAACCTCCCCCTGTCTGTTGTCTACCTCCCATTTATGCTACTTGTTCTGTGCCCCATTCCCACCCTCTCCCCCTACCACTCCCCTGTTGATATTCCTCCATA
>PVJI01024238.1:0-22211 GCA_004026765.1 Micronycteris hirsuta
CACCTTGAGACCAGGGAGCAGGGCTTTTGTGCTCCCATCCAGTCAATTATCGGCCATTGGGAATGGGGCCAATGGCATGAAGATATCTCCACTCACCCATGGGAACTCTTCAGGGAAGATGCAAATGTGACACCTAGAGAAAAATGAAATGTATCTAGTGAATTTTCTTGTCTAGTTTGGTAGAAAAGAAAGGCCTGCCATCCAAATAATAGCAGTAGAATAGAAAACAAAAATAAAAACAATGCTTTGGCAGCGAAACATCAAAAGTGGGAAGAAGCTTTTTAAACTGCTAAAGGGCAGTGGGGGATAAGATGAACTAAGTCAACTCTCTTTGTAACATGTCTCCTTTAAGGCGTGAGGTGAACACTTTCACTAGTTTATTTCTTCACGGTTGCTTTTGCAAATTAGTTAAAAGTATTTTTTGAACAAATTTTCTCTGATGCTAAATCTGTCCATCCTTCAGACCAAGATGCTGAGATAGGGAGTTAGTAGGTAACTTACCAAAACACCTGAAAGGTGAAACTATGATTAGGGCCCAAGGCTCTAAAGGAGAGTTCGCCCTTCATCTGCTACACCAACTTTCTCCTTGACGAATGCCATAGCTTGCCATAATTCTCCAATCAGTCTTTGAGTTTCGAACAAACTGGTTTGTAATTGGATCTTCCCTTCAGCATCAAAGAGAAACCAAAAGCAGGGCTTATGTGCTGTATGGCTTGTGCCAATATCAGTACACCTATTCAGCATGCAATCAACATTTATTGAGTGAATAAATATTCATCTTGTTTTTATATTAATTCTACATATTAGCATATTGATTAACATTTTATCTCAGCATGTTATCAAAATTTAAAATATTTAAAATAGAGAAATAGGATATATGGGTCATCTAAAATTAGAATAAGTTTGCTTAAACCTACTTTGATTTAGCTGAATGCATTTGGAAAGATCTTCATAGGCTCATGATTTTTTTTTTCAGTGATGACTATGTTAGGGGTATCTGTTAATAGAGATTCAGAAACAAAACTGAAATGTTTAGATAGAGTTCACATATTTCCAAATTTAGATTTTAAACTAATGCTAGGTATATTCTCAGATCTGCTGTAACTGAAGAGCTCTCAGGTTAACTCCTTCATGCTTACCTATCAAGGTCCATGAACTCCACCTTCTTCCTTGTCAGGAGGCCTGCTTTCCCCACATGTCCACGTGAAGCTGGCTCCTGTCTCTAGCACAGAACTAAATTTTGTGAATTATTGGAGGAATCAAACTCTAGTTGAGGTAAGTTTCTCATTTTTCTCTTTTCTTAGCATAGGTTTAATTCACAGCATAATCATTTTCAGTCCTTCTTCATCACTTCTCCTATTTGTTATATGACTACCTTGTAAACATAAGGGGTGCGGTACATTTACACACATATTTCTTTTTTATTATTTTTATTTTTTTTTCTCTTTCCATGTGTCCTTTATAGTAGTTCCTGAAAAGTCTTCTCCCCATAGTCCCCCCCACTACTCCCCTCTGGCTATTATTAGATTGTTCTTCATTTCAATGTCTCTGGTTATGTTTTTCTTGCTTTTTTCTTTTGTTGATTATGTTCCAGTTAAAGGTGATATCATATCGTATTTGTCCCTCACCACCTGGCTTATTTCGCTTAGCATAATGCTCTCCAGTTCCATCCATGCTGTTGCAAAGTGTATAAGCTCCTTCTTTCTCTCTGCTGCATAGAATTCCATTGTGTAAATGTACCATAGTTTTTTGATCCACTCATTTGCTGGTGGGTGTTTAGGTTGCTTCCAGCACTTGGCTATTGTAAACTGTGTTGCTATGAACATTGGGGTGCATAGGTTCTTTTGGATTGGTGTTTCAGGGTTCTTAGGGTAGAATCCCAGCAGTGGAATTGCTGGGTCAAAAGGCAGTTCCATTTTTAGTTTTCTGAGGAAATTCCATACTGTTTTCTACAGTGGCTACCCCAGTCTGCATTCCCACCAACAGTGCACTAGGGTTCCCTTTTCTCCGCATCCTCTCCAACATTTGTTTGTTGATTTGTTTATGATGGCCATTCTGACTGGTGTGAGATGGTATCTCATTGTGGTTTTAATTTACATCTCTCTGATGGCTAGTGATGCTGAGCATCTTTTCATATGTCTCTGGGCCCCCTGTATGTCCTCCTTGGAGAACTGTCTGTTCAAGCCTTTTGCCCATTTTTTAATTGTTTTTTTTTTTGTCTTTTTGGAGTGGAGTCATGTGAGTTCTTTATATATTTTGGAGATCAAACCCTTGTCCGACGTATCATTGGCAAATATGTTTTCCCATGTAGTTGGTTCTCTTTTCATTTTAATACTGTTTTCTTTGGCCATACAGAAGCTTTTTAATTTGATGAGATCCCATTTATTTATTCTTTCCTTTATGTTCCTTGCTGTAGGGGACATATCAGTGAAGATGTGGCTGCATGGAATGTCTGAGATTTTCCTGCCTGTGTTTTCCTCTAGGACTTTTATGGTGTCATGACTTATATTTAAGTCTTTTATCCACCTTGAATTTATTTTTGTGTATGGTGTAAGTTGGTGCTCAAGTTTCATTTTTTTGCATGTAGCCATCCAGATTTCCCAACACCATTTGCTGAAGAGGCTATTTTTACTCCATGTTATGCTTCTTCCCCCTTTGTCAAATATTAATTGACTGTAGAGACTTGGGTTTATTTCTGGGCTCTCTATTCTGTTCCATTGGTCTATGTGTCTGTTCTTATGCCAGTACCAGGCTGTTTTTATTATAGTGGCCTTGTAATAGGGTTAGATATCAGATATTGTGATCTCTCCTGCTTTGTTCTTCTTTCTCAAAATTGCTGCAGCTATTCAGGGTCGTTTATGGTTCCATATAAATTTCTGAAATGTTTGTTATATATCTATGAAATATGTCATTGGTACTTTAATAAGGATTGCATTGAATCTATAAATCGCTTTGGGTAGTATGCCCATTTTGATGATGCTAATTCTTCCAATTCATGAGCATGGTACATGCTTCCATTTGTTTGTGTCTTCCATGATTTCTTTCTTCAGTGTTGTATAGTTTTATGAGTACAGGTCTTTTACCTCCTTGGTTAGGTTTATTCCTAGGTACTTTATTTTTCTTGTTGTTATACCAAATGGGATTTTTTTCCTGTACACACATATTTCTAATCTTCATAATATCCTGGCACATTTGGTGTTAGAGCCCCATTTTATAGATGAGAAAATGAAGCTTAAAGAAGCTGATGAGCAAGTGGCAAAAGTAGAACTGAGATCTCTATTTTACTCTAAAACCATGTTCTTCCCATTGTTCCCTGTGGCATACTAAATCCCAAATAATGGGTTTATGATTGTTTTGACAGTAAATCTGTCAATTTTCAGCTTCAGCACAATCTTGTTTATCCCTTTAGATTAGTCACTATGAGAAAAAGTTTCTTATATGGGTTTTAGGTTCACTCATACTTGACTCTCATGCTAGTTATCCCTAATTAAAAATTTTTTAAGCTTATGATTCTACCACCTCATAGAGGCACAGAGGTCTGTTCTAAAAAAGTCCAGCCATTGTTAATATAATGGAATAGTTTGCACAACATAGATGTAACCTGGCAGCAAAGGAGAGTGGACTGGAATGCACATGCATGAACAATGACAACTTCACTGTACTAGTCAGTTGGGGATGGTGGATGCCGTTGAGTGAGCATGTGTACTGTGTGGCCGTCACATTCATAATGACTGAGTGAGTAGAACAAGGAATATGTAACAATTTTGCATTAAGCTTGAACATTTTTTCTGTGGAAACTATTGGGATCATTCAGAAATTTTTCAGGGATGATGCAATGAGTGCAGCACAAATAAAAATGTGGTGCAAAAACTTCAAAGATGGTTGAGAACCTGTGGAAAGTAATCCACATTCTGGAAGGCCTGCAACAAGCAGAATGCCTGAGCATGTTGAACATGTACGGGCTGCAATCAACAAAGATCAGCAACTGACAGTATGAGAACTAGAAGCTGATCTGGCGATCAAAAACTACGGTGTCTGAGATTTTGATGCAGGATCTTGGCATGAAAGTTGTCATGGCAAAATTTGTTCCATAGCTTCTGCTACCAGAGTAGAAGGAACACTGTGCTGCAGTTGCTAATGACTTGATTCATACCACTACCAATGAACCAGATTTCCTCAAGAAGGTCATAACCAGAGAAGAATCTTGAGTCTACAACTATGATCCAGAAACGAAGCCCAGTTCTCTCAATGGAAGTCGCCTGATTCTCCACACCCAGAGAAGGTGTGGCAAAGTTGAAGCATTATCAAGACCATGTTAACTGTGCTTTTTAATTGGGAAGGTGTTGTCCATCACAAGTACACCCCTCCAGGCCAGACAATTAATAAGGAGTACTACCTTAGTGTTCTTCATCAGTTGAGAGAGGCAATATGATGAAAACGGCCACAGGTATGGGCAACAGCTGATTGGCAGCTTCATCGCGACAATGCACCTGCTCATGCATCACGCCTGATACAGAGTTTTTTTGTGAAACATCACATCACACAGGCGACTCAGCCCCTCTACAGCCCAGATTTGGTGCCCTGCATCTTCTGGCTTTTCCCAAAACTAAAATCACTTTTGAAATGGAAGCGATTTCAGACCGTTGATGAGAGTCAGAAGAATACAACAGGGCAGCTGATGGTGTTTGGAAGAACTGTGTGAGGTCCCAAGGTGCCTACTTTGAAGGGGACTGAGGTGACATTGTCCTATGTACAATGTTTCTAGTACCTTATACTTTTTTCAATAAATGTCTCTACTTCCCATATTACGTGGCTGAACACTTTCTGGACAGACCTCGTGTATTCTAGAACAGCTTTGAGTTTCAAATTCTCAGCAGCCGTTCCCTCCTCCAACTCTCATGGGAATTTTAGGTTCCTAAGCCATGTGCACTTCTAATTTTGAACCCAAGAATTAGGCAGCAGCTCGTCCCTAGCAGCACTGGATGGGAGTGGGCCTCTCTTCATCCCCTTCCTCCCAGTATGGAGTAGCTCTGCATACCTTCCAGTCAGAAAGACAGAGGAAAATTTTGGCTCTCCCGAAAGAGGAACTTCCAAATGAAGAATGGTGCAACTGAGTCCAGCATGGCCGTTCTTCCAAACTTACATTCCTAGAAACCATTTAACCTGCACAGAGGTAGAATAAGTTAAGGCACAGAGTGGGACCAGTAGTTACCTTGATTAAGCTTCCCTTTTTCCTCTGGAGAGAATAAGGAGCTTCTCTACAATAATAGGGCTAATATAAAAACTTCAACACGTCTGTCTATAATCTCAAATTTAAGCATCCTGGGAGACCCTAACCTCCTCTCTGCCCAGCTCACTCCCTTTGAAAACCTGACTTCACAGCAGAACTTACTATTCTTCATCTCCACACTTTCCCATTTCCAAGTGTCTCTTGGGGATGTCTGCTATGCTATGATTTTAAATACTAATCCTGAGGTACATTCTACGTGGCTTGTCAAGGGTACCTAATGAGGTTAAGGCCCGGTTGTCTGTAGCAGTAATCAGCTCTATAAGGCCAGCTATATCTTATTCCCCTTATGCCTTCCCTCTGGCTTCCTGACATCACCTCCCAAATAAAGAGTAGCCAAGTCTTTATTTCAAACTCTACTTCTGGGGGAACACAAAGTAATTAGCAGTGATGGCGTTGACATAGACAGCATGATGATGTAGCACATTTAGGAAGTAAGATTACAGTTTAAAGAAGTGAAAAGTCTGGGTGGCCTGATGGAGTTGGAGAAAACTTTGTAGAAATAAAAACTTGATATAGGACTGAAAATCTGAAGTAATTTAGATAGAAAAATAAATGTGGGGTGGTATATTATCGGTAAGATACCAGCATGAACAAAAGTAGGGAAACTGGAAATAGATCATTCTTTCCTTAGGTTGAATATAGATATTCTATATTTATAAAATCACACATACCATTATATAAGAAGAAAATATCACAAAAATTAAAGTTATTTTAGCAGTCAAGAAATGAAATGGAGTTGTAAGCGACATGCTCATGCAAATACTTTGTTAAAAAGTATGACCAAAGCCTCAGCAAAAGCCACCTGCTTGGTGATCCTACCTAATTTTCTCCATCTAAAAATCCTTCAGTCTCTCTCATTCAGGACAATGCCAGCATACTTTAGAAGTCTAGGAGGCTGTCTTGATTTAGCCCCTGCCTTCCATTGGCCTCCACCTGGCCATCTTCACTCACCTGGCTCTTGTCTCTATTGTCCAACCTCCATGACCTCCAGCTCACTCCTAAAATTGGCTGTTGTTACTCATTTTCTAGGTATGTCCTCCTCTTTTCACCTGGTTTTCTTTTCTGATTACTATGCACTCATCTTTCTAGGCTTCATTGGGAAATCATCTGATATGTGAAGCTTTCCTTGATTAGTCCATCCCTTCACCCCTCCGTGGCCTTGATGCCATTTTCACCAGGTTCTCATAGCATCCGTGTTACTTCTATCACAGCTGTCCTCACACTACATTGCATGGTATTGCAACTGTGCCCTTAACTGACCGTCTCTGCAACCATTTTAATGGTAGAGACTGCATCTTATTTATTTAAAAAATTTTTTTAGTGTTTTATGTGTCTAGTAAAATGCTTAATGTCTAGAGTGTGTTTAATTAGTGTTCTTTGAAAACTAAGTAAATTAATAGAAACATGAATTCTTTCTTTTGTTCAAGAATCTATTTGGGGATCAAAAAAGTAGAATTAGGAAGTTTAATGGGTGTACCCTCTTTTCTCTATTTTTGACATTTTAGTCTTTATCCTCTCCCTATTACAAAATGATGTGAGAGGATAAATATATTGGCTTTTTAAAGGACTCAGAGCCTCTAAAATAAAGGTCTAGTTTAAGTCTTTATTACTTACTCATTAACATCTAATCTGTTAAACCTGAGTTATTGATGAAAGCAGATAGTCTAGAATGATGATAACCCCAAGGAAGCATTAACCAAGTCAGAGATCATAATGATGGTATTTCTCAGAGCAAAAGAAGTTTAAAGGAAAGTACGTATTTATTCAACTTTGACTTTCAGGCACCGAGGCAAATCAAAAGAACACCAAGCAGTTGAGAAAGCTTAGTGGTTCGAGGGAGAAAGTTTTGAGAAGGATTCTTGTTTCTAGATTCAAAGATATTTTCCATGAGATCACTTTGAGATTACCATTCCAAATGTACCTATGGATCTTAAAGGCTTTGGGTCATCATGGTGATAATGTACCTTCTTAAAGTTATCATCTGATTGTCATTGACACTAATTCTGTCATTTGTTTGCTATGCTACTGATAATGGTAATATTTGGGTGACAAGAAAGTTTGATATCTCCGTTAAAGACTTTTATAGAGATTCTAACTAGTTGTGGACACATTGATTTCTCTGCTTAATCTATGTTTTGTTTCTATTCTAGAATTTTGAAAAATCTGAAGATATATGTGCATAGATAACCTTAATAAGTCTACAGTGTGTTCCAAACTTAAAATAATAGTCAATTAATCAGTGATCCAAACATAAAGAAGAGCATTTTTACCCTGACTTATTTTGATCTGGCAAGAATTTGCTTAACAGAAAAATTTTTTAAACTTGTTATTTGGAGATACCAACTTTTTGAAAAGCGTATTTGTGGCTTAAATAACTGTCAACGGCAACTCTCTATTCACTTTGCAGAAATTAAGGTGACATCAAAGGAGGAAGAAAATCTTTCTTTTTTAAAAACGTATTTAGTTTGAACAGATTATACCTTTCTAAAAAAATATGACAAAGTTTAATATTTAGTCTCCAAATACTAGTCATTGGGCAGGTATTGTGGGTGCAAAGTTAATGAAGACGTAGTCAATGCTTTTTAGGAAGTCATAGCAGAGCAAGAGAAACACACATGGGAAGATGAGGACCAAACACTGTAATGAAAGCTATAGGAAAGCAAACACAAAGAGCTATGGAAGCAGAAGAGATTACTGTTCGTGCTGCATGGGAAGATATAGGAAGCTTCAAAAATGGTGGTGTCATTTCACAGAACAAGACAAATTTCAGGAAGAAATAAAGAAGGGCATTCTAGATGATGAAACACCACGAACAAAGGCTTGAAGGTGTGGGACTATCTGCTTTGCAGTCAGCAGTGTGGTTACGCTATATGATGCAAATAGTACAATGGAGGGATAGGGTTATGAGGAAAGATGGCTCAGAACCAACTTGTGAAGCCTTGTGACCCTTGTGTGGGAATCTGGATCTCATCCTATAGCTAATGGGGAGTTAAAGAAGGTTTTCATGAAGTAGAGTGTCATGAATAGTTCTGTTCTTTAGAAAAAATTATTGTGCCTACTATTTGGAGAATTAATTGGAGAAAAAGAGTTGCTATGGGCTTGAACCAGGTTAGGCATGAAGATATGGTGAAGGCAAAAAAACACCTTGGAAGCAGAATGTATTAAATTTAATGAGCTGAACTGAAATAAGTGGGTGGAAAAAAATGACCCTGATGTTTTAAATAGGGGAGACCTGTCATGGATCCTGTCCTACAGAATCCGTATGCTGTGGCCGATTTGTAAATAATTCCACACATGAATCATGCAGGGAGAAAACTTGGGGACTACATGACTTTCTCTGAGACAGAGAGAGAGCCAGAGAGAAAGTGCCTGAGAGTGGCCAGAGAGTGGGGGCCCAGGAGTGTGCTGGAGAGACCAGTGGAGAGAGCGGGGTGGTGGTGGGAGTGTGGCCACCCAGAGCAACTTGGAATGCTTTGGCCACTCTCTCCAGAGGAGAGAGTGCTCCAATCCTGCCTTGACAGGCTTTTTTTGTCTTTCTGGGCACATTACATTGAGGGTGGTTTTCATTTACTATGCACAGGTCCTCATCAGGTGATAGACAACAAAGGAGAGCGCATCAAAGGAGGGTTTTGCAAATGGAAAGGCAATAGGGGTTGGGCAGGACTTGAGAGGTTTATCACAGACTTTCAGGAAACCGCTTTGGAGATATGCAATCAGTGTTTGCTCTTTTAGCCCAGGGTGAGAGAGTTTTTTAGCAAGAGCAGGTCTTAACTCTAGGAAAGAAGTAAGTCTTATTTACCCATGGGAAAACCAGTCCACGCACGTGGAGCCTGCTTGCCGACTGGCACTCCCCTGGCGTTTTTAAAGAGGGGAGGCTGGGCTACATTTCCCTTAATGTGTAGAATGGTTCTCTATAGAGACCTAATCAAGACAGATTAATGGTGGAAAAGGGAAGTAGGCTTGGAGACAGTAACTTTTGTTTGGACTTGCTTAGGATATGGCACCTGTGATTATGTGCAATGCTAATACACATAGCATTGCAGAAAACAGTTGGGAATTGGGGAGTGGAACTCAAGTAAAGGATGGGTGCAGCTTGAGTTATACATTTAGGAATCACCAAAAGTAGACAAGAACATTAGGGAGCAGAGGCTTCAGGGAAGAAGAGATGAGGGCTAAGTGCAGAATGCTGAGAAATATAATCAAGACTTGAAGGGGCAGAAGAATTGGGAGCTAAAAGGAAATCTGAACCTAAATGCTGCTGTGATCTCTTTATGAATAAGGACACAAATGTCAAGTATTCCTGTCTTCCTGATGGCAGCCTTTGCACATTCATTACCAATTTGAAAAAAAAAAAAATAAGTTTTTCAGATCACGCAGAATAGCTGGAAATTTTGTTTGTGACCTCAACCATTTTCACATCTACACTTCGAACTGGCAAATCAGAGGACTGAGTTTTAGAGGAGGCAGCAGAGTGGTTAAGGGTGCAAAGTCCTAGTCAGAATTCTGGTTTCAAATCTCAGCTTCACTACTTACCTAACTGGGTGCCAGAAAAAGTTATTTCAGCTTATTCTGTTTTTCTTTTTCTTTTCAGCTTCAAAATGGAAATATCAAAATTCTACATAAAATACTAGACATTATGCCTGGTGCCTTGTAAGCATTCATAGGAATTCTTGATGTTATTATTCTCACTACAGAGAAAGATTATAATTTTCGTAATAAGCCTTCGGTTCTTTTCACTTCTTAAATAGAATTTCCATAGAGTTAAGTTTTAAGTCTAGTGTTTAGCATTTAAAAAATACAGTATAAACATTTTTTCTTTTCAGTTTGTTTAAGGACATTTAAAAATCATTCTGTCCATGAATACAAAAAAAAATTTTCAATGTTTTCTCTAAAATTTCTTTCTAAAATTCAAAGGATATTTTAGAAAAAGGACACCTTAGAAATATATTGAAATATATTATAAGATGACAAACACTTCAAATTGTACTTTTTTTCAACTGCACCTTTTCATATAAGTGGTTTTGGCTAATTATGATGTCTCTATAGATTAATTATTTTCTGATAGCTGTAGTATAGTATTCACTGTAAGTGTTTCTGCTGTCTGCACAGTAAATCTTCAAGTTCAGGAGCATGCACCTAAATGAGCACAACTGCTGAGTCTGTTTGCAGTTCATTGTCAAAGCATCAGCCTCCATTTCCCAAAGGGTGTGCCGCACAGCAGGAGACAAACGCGGCTCTATGAGCAACTTTCACGTGGAATTTCAGTAACATATTCTTAGTTCATGAACACCCAGTAGGTGTTTTTTTTGTTTGTTTTGCAGTTTTGTAGAGTGCGAAGACCATTCTCCTTAAGAACAAGAGGTGTCCTAAGAGGGATGTTTTTTTGTCTTTTTTAAAAGGTATTGACAGCTCATGCAGCAAAGGCAAGGTATTTCAGGGCTTCTTGCAGTGTTTGTAATTAGTTATTTCTCTATGTGGTATTACATGCCAGTGGGTTGAAAAAATAACTTTACAATTGAATAATAAAGATATTTCTTGATGGACAAATGAAATCTCACTTAACAAGCTTGTGGTTGATGGAAAATAACAAGTATTAGAATTTCATTCTGTGATACTTTTTTTAATAATTTTTATCCAAACTCATCTTCTGTCGTGTGTTCATGATACAAAACACAAACTATAAAAATGACCAGTTGAATTTTCCCAAGAGACACATAATCGCAAATATTCACAAGCTCATTAAATTTTCATTTCTACCAAAGCTAAGACTTAACCTTAAGGCTTGACAAAATAAGACCAGTCTTACCTGTGGGTAAATAAAGACAAAAACATTAATTTCAAAGGTTAAAAAATTTGCTGTGATTTAGCATAGAAACTCTCATATAGTTCATGCCTCCATGTAAATCTAATGGGTCATATGCTCGGTGGACTATTTGTACTAGGGACACTTGACACTTGGCCCAACAACTCCATTCCAAGATTGTTGACATGCCGATCCACATTTAAGGGAGGTACCCTAGCATCAACTTCTTTTTGGGGGGTTGGTTCATAGGTCAAGTAAAACAATTGACATATATGCAATTCAGCAAATCTCTAGGCTTAATGGTTGAGGGACCAGAAGACTGCCTGATATATTTGGCTTTTTGGTCAATAATTACTAGTGTTTGGCAGAGAGGATGCCTGTCTGGTTCCCCAGATGTTATCTACTGGTCAGCACCCCATCTCGTGTTAGATCTCTCACTCACTCTCTCCTCACTCACGTTGATGAATTCTCTAAGCCACTGACACAGAATCAATGCAGAGGCCTGAATGCATCTCATTGCTTGTTGGAAATTGGAAGGTAAAACTCTCTGTCAGACTATGTAGCTGAGGCAAGAGCTCTCTTCTGTCAAGAACATATCACCTCATAATCAGAGTTTAACTGTTTAATACAGGTTTGCAAACAAAATAGATGAGAATGTCAAGGAGTGGGGAGGAGAACAAATATATAAATAAACTGGTAGAGAAGAGACCCAGAAGGAAAGTTTATGCCTTTTCTCACTTCCCATATCCTAAGTTTACGTACATATTAATAATAGTACATATGTGATTTGTTGAGTTTCTTATAGCCATGCCAGGTACTGTCATTATTTCATGCCCCTTTACAACCTATGACATAAGGAATATTATTGTCTCATTCCATGGGTAAGGAACCTAAAGCTTAAGGGGTTAAGTAACGGGCTTAGGTGACATAACTGCGAAGTAATGATGCCATATTGGCTCCCACCCAGTCACCCCAGAGATCAGCTCTGAGTCATTCTGCTGAGAGGCTGCAAACAGATTCTGCGACGAGAAGGGCACCCCAGGGCTGTGGAAGTGGTGGCCCTTCCAGTCGGCTCTACCGCCCTGGGCAAAGGGAAGAGTGGGCTCAGATTTAAGGCTCGTTTCCTGCGCTGTAGTTTGTATTATTGATGTTCTAAGGCCCTTCAAGGAAAGGCAACAATGGGCAAGGGAAAATCATTTCACACCTCTGTTTAGTACAAGTCTGGGTTTTATAGGGCAGCGCCAGATGAATTTATATTCTTCCCTGCAATGAAAACAAAGGGAGAAAATTTTTATTTAAAAAGGAAATATTCTTAAAGTCTGTGGAAATGAACGGTATTAAAAAAAAGGTTAAATTTCTCCTCTGACATTTTCTGCTATGTTGACATTTTCTGTGGTGTTTGGTTGGAGTGAGACCTTTTCTGCTTTGCTCCGTTTATGTTTGTCTTACACAAATCAAACTCTTTGTTTTAAAGTATTTCTATTGTTTTTCCTTTTTTGTTTCAGAGGGGCACGTCTCTCCAAGAAAATACCAAATCACTTTTACTTGTTTCAAGGTTAAAATACAGTTTCTGAAAAGATGTATGCTGTTTTCTTTTGTTTAAAAATTTACACTTGAAAGATATGTAGGCCAGAAGAGAAACGAAGTTTTCCCTGGTGGAAAGGATTTTAAGTATTTAGCTTCTGAAAAAAAAAAACCACAGTTATATGAACACAAAACCGTATTTATGCAATACCTGCAATTTCAAACTCAATATTGATAAGCAGGATGAATAAGTTTAGGCCAAACTGGCGAAAAGAAATATCAACATAGCATTTCACAAGGAGTGCAAGTGAATACTTCCTGACTCAAACTGTGAGGCTAGAATGCCACATTTCAGTGGTTTCCTGCACTAGTAAGTTGGTTCTCATGGGGACCAACTGCGTGGATAATTGCTTAATACACAATTTTTTTCTGATTTAAGAGTATAGAATTATAGGATTCCAAGAATCAAAGGGACTATTAGCTGGTTTTAGCCTTTCTCTGAAGCACACCTGTTTTGAAGATTTTTCTCTTTTAAAAAATTACATTCTCATGTTACAATAGAGAAAGTATCTTTTGTGTTCTTCCCTTCTATAAAGCCATTTTAGTGTCCTAGGCTGGTTACCATAATCAAGTACCACAAACAGAGGTGGCTTTAAACAACAAAAATTTATTTGATCACAGTTCAGGAAGCCGGAAGTCCAAAATCAAAGTGTCAGCCTGGTTGGTTTCTTCTGGAGGCTCCGAGAGAGCATCTGTTTCACGCTCTTCTCCTTGCTTCTGAGGGTTGCCAGCATTTTTGGTGTTCCTTGCCTTGTATGCACATAACTCCCATCTCTGTCTCCGTCTGCATATGACTTTTTCCCTTCTGTGTATTTTTGTCCAAATTTTCTTCTTTTTATAAAAAAAGAAAGTCATTTGATTAGGATCTCCCCACTGAGCACCCAATCTAGTCCATCCTCATCTTAATTTGATTGCATCTGCAAAGAACCACTTCCAATTAAAGTCACATTCATAGATACTGGGCTTAGTACATCAACATACCACCTGGGGGACACAATTCAACCTACTCTGGCACCACTGTGACACATGAGAAGTAGAAGTCCTATACTAGGGCAGAGTCCATGCTTCAGTGCACAGTGAAATGCTATTTATGCATTAGTTCCATTAGTGCAAATCTTAAAGAACTGGTCAGACTATTTTATTTCCTTAGAATGTTGACTTGGCCCTGACTGGTGTGGCTCAGTTGGTTGCGCATCATCCCACAAACCAGAGATCACCGATTTGATTCCCTGTCAGGGCATGTGCCTAGGCTGCAGCTTGGTCACCAGTGGGGCCGTAGGACAGGCAACCAACCAATGTTTCTCTCCCACATCCATGTCTCTCTCCCTCTCTTGCTCCCTCCCTTCCCCTCTGTAAATAAATAAATAAATAGGCAGAAAAACAAATAAAGAATATTGACTTGAAACGATTCAGCTGTGGATTGGTACATGAAATCTCATGCATTGTACAGTGATTTCATGTCACTGATATTTGTCGTGATGATGTAATCAAACTGAGGGCTCCCACTACTTGCCACCCATAAGCAATAACTCTGGAGACAGAGTCCAGTGGCAAGGAAAATGGAATTTTTATTTACTTATAGATATACACAGATTTCTTGATGCGCACCACCTGCCCCCTTGCCGCCAGAGGAGCAAGCAGGCTGCTGGAGGTTGGCCACTGAAGCAGTTTCCCGCAGCTTTGCACCCAGGGGAGGGGTACGGGATTGGTCACCTGGCCACACCGCCGAGCAGGACCTCCTGGCCCAACTCTCCTCTCTTCACCTGCTGCCCCTTTCTTAACTCGCCATGCTCCCAGTACCTGTAGTGCTCCCATTCAGGGACGTGCTCAGGGAGGGGCAGAGTCCTGACCCTCCCCCGCTGCACTGGGGTCGTAGCTGACTGGTCTGCACTGCTGTGGGCCCCGGGCAGGCAGCAGCTACCGCGGGGCTTGGGGCTTGCTGGCCCAAGTCAGAGGCGTGGGCTGTGGGCAGGGGACAGCTGCCACGGATCCTCACCTGAGGGATCTATGCAGAGCGGGCTGCCTGAGCCTTCCGGAGTGCACCCGCCTGAGCCTCCGCCCCCTCCCTCTTGCCAGAGCTCACTATGCTCCAGGCCCTCCCTGGAGCCACTACTCCCCAAGGTCCCGGGCCCAGGAACTGCAGCCCCTGTCAGTTGGGAAGGAGGGGAGAATCCAAGAGAGAGCAGCATTACCACTGCTCTCCTTTGAATGGCTCCCCCAGAAATTCCCCTTGCAGTGGAAGTGGATGTGAGGGTGTCTTCCTTTCATGCAATCACCTTGCTAGATTTTGGCACCAGCCCTGTGGCCTCTTTGTTTCTTTGTCGTGCTCGAGTCCTGCCCCGATTGCCAGGCAAGCAGAGGATACAAATTTGCATGGGAGAAAGAGGCTGAAACCTGCCACTGAGAGGGCTGAGTGACTCCGTTCTGATGTGGACAACCCCACTCCAGTTGTCCTGTCTCTGCATCTAGGGACGTGCTGTGCTGACAAGCCTGGACGAGGGCTTCTGTACGTGCTCAGCCAACATAACATTCACGTGCTCAGGAGGACAGCGGTAAGGGAGTCTGCATGAAGGAGAGAGGCCAAGGGGAAAAGGCTGGAAGAATCCCATTGGCAAAGGGCTGTGTCAATAAAGGGCAGAGCAGTGAAAACTTGTGCATAACTCACTAAGGAAGGATGAGAAAAAGTCCCCAATGGGACCCCAGGTGTCAAGTAAGAATACTCATAGTCATTGTGAAGCTATTGAGAACCGAAACTTGCTTGGTGAAGGGAAATATCTATGAATTTCTCTACACGGTCAAATTTTCTTCTGATATGCATTGGCTCATGTGCCTATATGTTCAGGAATTGAGGGCACATTGCTGGGCTCTTCAGTGGGAGAAATTTTCCCAGGTTTCTGGGGGAGGCTTGTGCCCAAAAAAGGGTTTCACTCAAATGAAGTGGTCTGGGTTTTCTGTATCAAGGACAAATCAGATACAAATCAGGACTCTTTGAAAGCCCTGAAGTTGGATGTAAAATTTCATGTAAATCTTATACATGTACTTTTTGGGAATGAAATTTCTTAACTTTTAACTGATATTCAAAGGGCTTCATGATGTAGAAAAGTTAAGAGCATCGAATTTATGAGAATAGCAATCTCCTGACCTCTGACCACTCCTGTTTTCTCTTTCACGCTCTTTTGAGTTGTCAGAGAGACAATGGATTTTGCTGTACTCAGGACTGTTCTACACGAAGTACTTTTCCTTCTTCCTCTGCCACCACTGCCACCCTCATTCCCGCTGGGCTTCTCCCCAGACTTCAAGTCTCAGCTTAAATTTCATCCCTTGGACATTCCCATCTAATGTAGATTCTCTGCTTCCCATTTATTTTCTCTAAAACCCATCAATATGACATAATTTGTTTATTTTTAAGCTATCTACAAAAAGGCAAGGATCTGTCTATCTTATTTCCTTTCACATTCCAAGTGCTTACCAGAGTGCCCGGACATAGTAGGTGTTCAGAAAATATTTGTTGAGCCCTGGCTGGTGTAACTCAGTGGATTGAGCGCGGGCTGTGAACCAAAGGGTCGCTGGTTCGATTCCCAGTCAGGGTACATGCCTGAGTTGTGGGCCAGGTCCCCAGTGAGGGCCACGTGAGAGGCAACCACACATTGTTGTTTCTCTCCCTCTCTCCCTCCGTTCCCTTCTGTCTAAAATAAATAAAATCTTTAAAAAAAAAGAAAATATTTGTTGAATACAAAATACCTGGAGAACACAGTCTAACATGAGGTAAGAACCTAAAGAGCACTAGATTTATGGAATCATAATCCTAAAAGACATTTCCAGATATTAATTTTTCCACTACATTAGCAATTGTTTGTGCGGATGAAATTGGTGACTCCATCCATAATTAGAGCTTAATTTACCTTTACAAAAGAAATGAGGTGTCTTAAAGTTCCATTTTTTAAAAATTCCAGATATTAGCAACCAGTGGAGCAAACTCTGAGCTGAAATGAAAAATAATTTCTTCTTTCATCTAACATAACTTGCAATAAATAAAAGTACCCAAAATATTTCTTGTTACCAATGCCCACATTACTGGGCATGTAGAAACACTGTGTATTCTGTTACTCCTTTCATGTACCCATAATCAGAAAACCTAATGCTTATCAACTCAGAACAGGGGTCAGGAAGTATTTGTTGACAAGTTTTAATGTCTAAGCATTTTTGTGTCCTTTTTTTTTCCTTTTAAAGAGAGATCAACACCTATAATATTAGCCCAACTCGTTTTCTTTTTTTTCCTTTTTAAAAATATCCTCACCTGAGGATATGTTTATTGGTGTGTATGTGTGTGTGTGTGTGTGTGTGTGTGTGTGAGAGAGAGAGAGAGAGAGAGAGAGAAAGAGAGATTCATGTGAGAGAGAAACAGCTATTGGTTGCCTCTTATATGAGCCCTGAAGGGGGATTGAACCCAGCCAGGGCTAGTCCAGATTTTCATAGCTGTTCTAGTTTACTTTTATATTTCTGCAGACAGTCAGGGTATGTGAATATGATCTTGTGCTTACTTTATTTTTTTAAAAAATTGTTAACAGCCCCTTTCTGGAGAGCCTTAGCTGTGAAGGATTTGACTGTTCATCTTAAACTCATGACAGCTTAAGAATTGTCAATGGAAATTGGAAATGGAAATGTCACTACTGTAAGTGCATTTCCATTTAAGCAACAGAAATCTTGCTTCCTATGGGTTATTGTTTCTTCATATAAAAATACATTGTGACGCACATAGAATACAGTGACGCACGTTCTTCGGGTGATATTCCTTGATCGCCCAAGGAATAGCTCGCAAAAAAGGTTTCTCTCCAGGCTGTTCTGTTAGGAAATGTTCTAATTTATCAGCTAAAGAGGCTTCAATTAATTGTACAATTTGCTTAGTTTATAGCTATACCTGTAGGTTTCTAGGTTCAATAAAATATTTTAAAAGCAAGTTTTATATTTATTTATTCATGACCTAATTTTCTAAAGACAGCATAAGGGACCACATTTTAAAAAATCCTTTTTTTTTTTTTAACAAAAGCACCACACAATCATTGTAGAACATTTTAAATATGTATACAAAATTTTCAAAATAAAACTGTAATGAACATCCTTTTGGTGAAATACTTTTACACATTTTGAATTACTCAGAATAAATTCCCAGTGTGTAAAAGTTTTCAAGTATATATGTTTGAAACTAATTATTGATATTTTATTACTATAAATAAATCAAATGTATTGTTTTCTTTAATAAGCAGTCTAAACTATCAAGATAAGGAATAAAGCCAAACCAGCAGAAGAAAATGAAGATAGCAACTTATTTCTAAAGGGATTATCCAGGAAAAAATAAAATAATCCAACTCAGTCCTTTTGGTTATATCAGTTTAATTACACTCCACGAGTGAACAGTTCTGTTCAATGCTTAATTCCTGTGCCCAGAATAATACCTGTCATATATTAATGCCTAAAAAATCATTTGTTGAATAAACTTAATCAGGAAAATATAGTAAAATTATGGCTTCTGTGCAGTTTTCAGTCCCCTTTGACAGAATAAATCTAAATAATCAAAATGTATTAATTCAATATCTCGCATGTTTGGAGTCTATAGCTATTGGCCTCCACTTTACATTTGAGGAAACCGGAGCTATTCTGTATTGGTCTTTTGGTTTTTCTTGCCCTACCAGTCCAGCAAAATTAAGAATAAAACCGACTTATACAAGTGAGAAATCAGTCACAAATCTAGTATATTTGTTAGCTAAAGTTATCTGAAATCGAGACCTATATTTTAGATACGATTTACTAGGAACGATTCTTGAAACAAGTTTAAAGAAACTCACTGAAGCTCTATGTGTCATATCAGACTTGGACCTAGTTGTTGTGCACTCTGGGTTATTTTTCCAATTTAACAGCATTTAGTTTCCCCATCTAGTAGCCTCTGTGCTTGTTTATATTCTATGATTAGGTTGATCGAAGATAACTCGTAATGATATCTCCCCTGTGCTCAACTTAAAATGAATGTTAACCACTTAGAAAATGCCTTTTCAGAATTTGTTGAACCAAGTTCTCAGCCCTGCAGCAGACAATCTCTGCTAAGTTTTCCAGAGTCTCAAGAACCCGTGTTCAATTTCTCCGCCGACTTTTGTTTGGTCTCCATCAATGTGGCTCTGGTAACTTCCCTCTGAATGCTAGTTCCTTCCGCAACTTGGAACTCCGGTCTCTGCCTCCACAAGTTCCATCACCCTCTTAGTATCTGTCCACCTCCTTGGGCCAAAGGAGAAAAGTCACCTGTAGGCAGAAATCCAGGGCTACTGTGAGGTCACCCTGTGTGTTTTTCTTCTCTGGAGAGTCACAGTCCTGCGCTGCCCGCTGTTCAGTGCCTGAAACAGTTACCTCATATATTTTGTCCAGTTTTTTTTTTATTATACTAGCCTGAGAGGCAAGTAACTTGTAACAATTGTTCTGCCAAGTCCAGAAGCAGAAGTCCTATTTACTTTTTTATTATTCTTTCTTCCCCATATTCTCTTTTTTCCTCTCCTGACTGTTGCTTGACTGAATACATTTATTTCATTCTTGTTTTGTTTTGGGGTTTGGTTTTTTTTTTTTTTTTTTGGAGACTTATAATCTACTATTAGACTAGGGGTTATCTTCAAAAACATTTTTTGACTACTATTTGAACTTTTATTTTTCTAATAACTTCAATAATTAAAGAATATGTATAAGATTGCTCTCTGAGAATTTGGGGCATAAATATTAGCTAAGAAACATGTTAGTAATCATAATTGGCCAGACTATTAGTTATACCTAGAAAATATAAAAGAATCAACTGAAATTTATTGCATCAACTAAGATAATTCAATAATTTAGCCACAAAACCAAGAGTCTTCCTATACACCAAGAGTTTCATTAGCTCCTGGCTGAGAAGCAACAGCAGCCATAGGCATAACTCCTTGGTTCCCCTCAACTCTAGCTAATGCAGGAGGGGTAACTGAAGTTCTCCAAAGGGAAGTGAAACTGTACCAGGATGAATAGTCTGAGGTTGTGCAAATGAAAGGGAACTGATTCTTCTGTGCATGATACTGTAACAGGTTGCCATCTTTGTGGATTATAGACTGCACTTTAAAACAATTTTAAGAACATGCTTTCTTCAACATTATACCATACTGCCTCTGAATTTCATGTATGTGTTTAAAGAATAGTTCCCTGTTGATTATATTGGAAGAATGAGAGATTATCTTTTCCTAAAACTAGTAGAACAATCTTGGAAGTTACTAAGCCTTGGAGAGGTAAAGCTCAGCCTAGATTGTTTTCCTATCTGTGTGTATGACTACTAGCTGTCCTTCAAGGCATAATTCCAAATTGATGAACTGAGTCTTTGGGAAAAGTATTGTAGTCCATCAGTCCTATGGGTTGTATTAGTAAAAGAAGGGAGATGTATCCTTAGAAGAGACATCCCTGGACAGAAAAGGGTGATGTTTTACTAAGAGATGGTGGACCCAGGCTCTGTGAGAGCAAAAAAGAAGACATTCTTTGAAGAGAGGGAAGAAAAGCAGCTGTCAAGTCAGAGAAGCAAGAATAACAACTGGTCGTCATGACCAAGAGGAAATCTGAAAAAAATGACTTTTTTTCATGGACTACAGTCATGCTTTACTGCATGATTTTAATTTTTTCCAGTGTTCTAATTAATTCACCCTTCTTTCTGGCACACTTCTGCACCCTGTGTGTTAGCATTGAGGACAGCTGCATAGTGGAGAGCTAAAGAAGGTGCAGTCTTGCCCAGGCTGCGTAGTTAACAGTGACCGATGAGGCAGGGGAAGCCCGCAAGAGCAGAGTGCTCAGAGGACAACTTTGGAAAGGCCATCAGATGATCCCCACCCCCATTTGCCAAATGCCCCAGATAGAGGCACCTCCTGAAGCGGGGAAGGTGAACAATTGGCTTCCATAGCAGTTTAAAGAGATTCGTGAATCTCTTCTTCTTTGATGTGATTTTAACTTGAGTGCTATGATACACATATGTAACAACATAAACAAAAATAATAATAGATAACCATAATGGAGTACTTGCTCTTCCTATACTTCTTTCTATGCTGAAGTTACTGCATTTATTCCTCAAAATCGACCTATATGGAGGATACTACTATGTCCTTGATTTTACAGATGGGGAAATAGAGTTTTGGAGAGATTAATTAACTTGGTTATGCTCACAAATCTAGTAAGTGAAGTATCCAGTAGTGTTCAAATTCAGGCACCTGATTTTTTTTTTTTTGAGAGAAATATTGATTTCTTGTTCCACACATTCATTGGTTGGTTCTTATATGTGTCCTGTCTGGGGATCAAACCCACAACTTGGCATATCAGGACATCACTCTAACCAACTGAGCTACCCAGCTAGGGTTCAGGACCTGATTTTAGATTCTACATTCTTATATCCTCTGAATAAGCAAAATATACTGAGCACCAGTATGTAGAATAAATAATACAGCTGCAGTAGAGACTTATTACTTCTAGGAGTGACCCAGCCCACTGGAAATGTATATCTTCATGAAGTAAGTAGAGGGGGTGTTTTCTGGATGCAAGGTAAACTGGGAATTCTGCTTTCCATCTGCTAAAACAACAGGAATTCCTTCCTTCTGGTTAAAAATATTAAGCAAGTCAAGGCCATCTATGAGGATAATATCCTTAGCACATGAGGTCTACAAAATAAAAAACAGTCGTACCAGGATTAAGACCATCTAACGTTTTTTGTCCTAGACAACTCAAGGAAAGGTATATTCTAAAATATTTTCAAAGTACATAGTATTTTATTTTAAAAAAATGATAAGAACCCCTAGCTGGTGTGGCCCTGTTGGTTGGAGTATTGTCCCATGCACCAAAATGGCACAGGTTCAATCCCCAGTCTGGACACGTACCAAGGTTGCTGGTTTGGTCCCTGTTAGAAGCAACAAATCAATGCTTTTTTTTTTTCAAATTGATCTCTCTCTCTCTCTCCTTTCCTCTCTCTCTCTAAAATCAACAAATGTGTCCTCAGGCGAAGATTGAAAAAATGAAGATAAGATATATTGCACATTAAATTGTTTGTGACAGGTACATTTAAAGTCTTCTTCAACCTCCTGCCCCTAAATATGTTCGCATGACAACTTCCTTGAATAAATACTTAGTCTGGAGGGTATTCTGGAAAGAAGGGGTCCCTGATACACTTGGTAACTATAGTTACAGTTGTCTCATCTTTTCACGGAATGTAAAATAATATATCATCTCAGAAGTCATTTTCAAAGCCTTAATGAGATAAACACTCATTTTTCCAGGCAATGTTCCCATTGTTGAGTGTTAGTCATAATTTCCTTCCCTGAATGACAAAAGTGATGTCTAGCTGCAAAGCAGAGGCAAGATGTGAATGCTAATGTCTTACAATTTAGAGAACAACTCTGTTAATTAAAAGAAGTATTTTCTAAAAAAATGTTTTTCTTTTCTTCATTGAAATAACTGATTTATTTAATTAGTGATTATCCCCAAAGCTACTTTCAGATAATG